>JAODAL010031478.1:0-48388 GCA_025379985.1 Phyllomedusa bahiana
GCTATAAACGGGTTCCTTTTGGTAATGTCATCACGTTTCCCGGGTTTCCCCCACAGGGCAGGGCCCCCGGGGCGTCGTGACGTCATAGACAACCCGGGGAAAGGCATTTCTTTTTCCCCTCCGTGTTGTCTGTGGGGGAGGCAGGAGTTTCAGGGGATCGCCCCGGATCCGGCGCTGTTTGCCCCCGCCCAGAGACGCAGGAAAAGCGATGTTCCTCCTCTTCTCTTTTTAATTATTGCGCCCCAACGCCCGAAAAATTTAAAGGGGGGTTAACCGGCCCCCCCGGGCGACCCGGGGTGGGGGCCCCGACCTGGGGGAAATGTCAGCTGTAATATACAGTTTGCCCACCCCCCCCCGGATCGGGGGGCAAAACCGGGCCTTGGGAGTTGCGCGATCCTCTGGATTACCATACCCCAAAGGGCGTAAACCCCCCCAAAAACCACCGGACTTTATGGATACGGCCGGGGGCCCGTGAAGGGGTTAAACACACATTTCTCACTGTCAAAAGTTTGGTGGGCAGTCGTTAGGGAAAAAGGGGATGTACAGGGGCGTCGTTAGCCATTTTAAACCCCGGGGGCACAACCCCGGATAAAAGTCCCGGTGCCCCAAACCCTTGCAACCCTCCCTAAAAATTGCAGATTGCTGGGGGATCCAAAGATTTCGGACCGCGGCAGTGGGTCCGAAAAACCACCCACCCCCTTTTGGGCTGAAACCCACTTTCCAGCGATAGAAAAGGCCCAACGGGGAAGGGAAGGCCCCCCTGCCTCCACCCAGCGAATACTCCCGGTTTTTAAAAGGTGACGTGATGAAATTTGACCCCCAAGCCATTTGGGAAACCGCGATCAGAATAACCAAAAAGGTGGAAAGTAAAAATCACGTCACCTTTTGTGGGACAGGAGGACAAAGTTTTTAAAACCAGCACCGGGAAAAGGTGAGTATCATTTTTATTTTTTTTTAAAAAAATAAGCCCATCCCTAGCTTTAAACTGGGGGGGGCCCTATTTTCTATATCCGGGGGGAGCCCTGTGCCTAGCTATATACTTTTTTTTCCCTTTCCTATTTCCATGTCCCCAAACTGTCAAAGGGTCATGGGGATGGTTTTGTTGCTTGTTGTTTTCTTCTTCCCCTTTCCTTTCTTAAAAACCGGGCCCCTTTTTAAATTTTTATACTGACCAAAAAAAGGGCCCCTTAGGACTGGCATGTTTAAAAAAACCCCCACGGGTATCAATGACTGCAGGAGTTTTTATAAGAGTTTTTAAAAAAAGAAATGATACAAACCTTTTCAATTTTATTTACGAAAAACCCTTAAGCAAAAAACAAAATAAAAAAATTTTAACCCCCCCGGGTAATTTTTCCCCAATATAAAATTTAGGGGCGCCTTTTATATTAGGGGTTTTGGCAGAAAATCTGGCGTTTTTTTTTAGCCCCAAAAGGGCAGCCCTGTTGGGCCTATTTTTTAAAACCCGACGTTTCTCCAAAATTTGGCTGATTATAAAGCACCTGCGGGCACTTTGTTTAAGGGGTCTGAGTGGAAAGGGAAAGTTGCACCACAACCATACGATTTTAACAATTTTTTGACTTTTTAACGGCAAATCCCGGGGGGCAACATGCTTGGGGAAAAGGTAGACCACTTTTTTAAAAGTGGTTTACCCGAGCCAAAGTGTCGTTTGAGCTAGAAAGGCTAAATTTAAAGACCCCATAGAACGGTTCATAGATTCAGGACATTTAACCCCTAAAAAACCAAAAAAAACCGGGCGTTGAGGCCAAAAACGTAAGGGATTGGGGGAACCCAAAAAATTAAGTAGATTGCCTACTTACTTTTTTAATTCATTTTTTTGGGGTTTTGTAACTGATGTATCCTTTGGGATAGGCCAAAAACTTTTTTGGCCTCCATATGCTATTGTAAAGCTATGGACATGTTTAATATGTATGTTGTGAGCTTTTTCAATATACATGCTAAGCTAAACTTTGAAATGTGATGTGAACAGGTCTAAAACTAAAAGGCACACAATTGAATTAAAAGCACAGCTAGGAGTAAATCTAATGGTCTAGGTGATCGCAAGCTCACAAAATATTTCCAAGAAGATACTATAGTTTGAAGAGTATGAGAAACCAAAACCTTTGAAAACCCCCCAAATAAGTTAAATTTGTAAAAAAATAGCGTTTTTACTCCCGCAAAACCTTCCTGGTGTTTTGCTAATCCGTTTAAAAAAACATAACAACATCTAGGAACTAAAAGGAAAGCAGAACTAAATGTCACTCACTTAACATAATCATGGACATTATATGAAGACTATATAGACATGAAAATGAAATTTAATAAAGTATATAGTAAAGTAAAAAAAAACTGGAAAAACAAGAACATAGGGGCTCTTAAGAAAGTCTAGGTTAAAATTTCTTTCTTTCCCAAACAACCCCGATCAAACCCCCTTTCCTTTTTCCATTTCAAATGAAAGGGGATTTCAAATTGGGGTTGCATGGCAACAAAAAATGTCTTAAAATTTTGAATTTTTCATAAAAGGCCCCCCTTAAAATCTAAAATTGTTGAAAAAATGAAACATCCCGAATATATACCCTTACATTTTTTCTATGAAAAAATTTAAAGGGATTCTATCATTTTAGTAAGTAAATAAAGCTCTCCTCCAAGAGGAAAAAAACTGTTTTTTTTTTTAAAAATCCCCCTAAAAGTCAATGCCCAAAACCCTTTTAAAATGAGATTCCAATCAGCTATCTACAATGGGTTTTCTCTTGGTTTTACTAATATTTTAAACCTAGACCCCAAAAAGGGAGAAGCTGTTTTTTGGGCTTTTTGTTCATTAAACAGGGACAGAGAAAAAAAACAATTTTTTGTGGCTAAAATTTTTTTTTATTTGGATTTTATCCTTCACTGTCTGTTTTAAAAAAAGCCCTTCAATTTTTAAAATTTAAGTATAAACCCAAAAATCCCGGATGTCTTTGTTTAAATTTTTCACTTTGTTTCCATTTTATGTTTGTTTTTTTTGTTCCTTTTTGCACTTGTATATAATTTAATATGCAAATAAAATTTTGTTGAACCCATCAGGGTGCTCTAGTTGACTGGGTGAGGTCTCTTTTATGCAGCTCTCAGGGGGTGCTAGCTTTCCTTGCAGAGATCCAACTGGCATAAGGAGTCTTTCAGGCAATGCTCACTAATCAAAAATTTTTACAAAAATTTTTTTGTACTCCCAGAAAAGAAGAAAATTGCTCTGAATTCCCCTGTAAAGGAAAGGGTAACCCCCTTTTAACTATCAAAAGGCTGAAACCCCTTAAAAAGGTATACAGCCCCAAACCCCGAGATAACCATGTATGAAAAAGCCAAATTTTAAACTCTTACTCTTTCTCAGCCACAAAGCCAAAATAAATGGTTTTCCCCCGGGGTAAATTTTTTTGTTTTAAGGGGTTTTAATTTGGGACAAATTAGGACAAATTAAAAACTCATTCCAAAAAATAATTTTATTTCCCAAGGACCTTAGTTTCAATAAAATACAATTAATGAGCAGTACAGATATAATGCAGTGTTCTCATTTTGTAATATGCAGTGGTTCCTGTATTCATGAGAAAATCTCAAGGATGGCTTCTGCACTCCTGCTAATTTGGCTACTCTTTTATTATACTATTTTTCTCCTAATTAATGCTTCAGGATACAATATTCCCCAAGCTACCATATTTTTTACCTGTTATAATGTTCATACAAATCTGAAGTATTATTTATCTAATGCTGTTTTCCATTATTCCAAATGAATAACATGCATTCATCAAAGTGAAAAGTTAATAGGTGTCCAAGTAACTTAAGTATTCTAAAGACTCAGCAAGTTTTCTTGCAATGCTGTATTACAGCACAGTTTTGTAATAAGCTGTAATAAGTTTGCTATAGAGGCGGATGAGTATTTCACTTTACATCAAAATACCTCCAATTTCCTATGGACATATAGGTAAGGGTTTTTTTTTTCTGTCAAATTATATACCCATCTGTAAGCAGCCACTTGGCTCTCGGACGCCATCCTTGACCATCCTGAGGGTCACATTTAGCTCTTGGGATTGCCATCCTTGGTATAACAGTTATGGCACTTCAAAATATGTCACTCCGACACCAGACTTCTTTTGGAACTGGCCTCAGCTAGCTTTATTCAGGCACAGAAATATAAGCAAATACACAAATCAAATCCTAAGCCATCTAGCTACACACAGTGAGTCTCTCTCTAACCTGTGGTCTGGACCTACCATCCAGCACCACCAGCATTGTACTTTCACTGTACAGTATAGCCCTCAAGTCTCGGTGTGCCAGAGCCTCTCTCCAGCTCCAAAGCTGCTCCACTTCAAGTAGCAACCACGCCCCCTTATCATCTGTAGTGACAGACTTTTAATAGGCCTCCAGAGACCTACCAAAACCCTGTCCTAGAACACGGTGAGTAGGCACCCACCCAACACTTTGCCTACTCCCAGTAAGAGCCGTCCTGGATCAGTTGAAACAGTCATATTACCTATAAACAATTGACCGCTTACTGTGGCTGACAACATACAAAAAAGGTTCCTACGCCACCAAGGCCAGGCAACCTTGTTGACATGTTTTGGCAGGTATACTGCTTTCCTCCCCCAAGTGGCAGAAACAAACAACTGCCTGAGGTCACTCTGCCACACCATCCAACAGAAAAAACATCATGCCACGCTACATCAGACTCTAATTTTCAAATGCAAAAAAAAAATTCCATGTACGTGATGTGTAACATTCCAAAAAGAAGGGAATTTTAATAACTATTCACAGGAATTCAGGCTTCATGATTCATGAAAAAATTCTTTACAAAAACTGATTAAAGAGTGAATAACATAACTCAGGATTAAAGCCAAGTGGGTAGTTTTGTCTTCATATTTCTATTTGTAACATTTTGGTACATTACTATATTCATAGACTTAAAGATTTTAAAGTGGCGTTCTCACCATGCTGTTTAACAGAGCCAGCTTCAAGCTTTTTAGGCTATGGGCGTTTCTACAGCAGTGACTGACAATTCAGCTCTACTGTTACTCACTGAGCCTTTAGAGGGACATTGGTGATAGGAGGGTTTTAACACAGATTTTCAGGTCTTCCTTGTAATTCCTCTATTCCTTTATCTTTGTGGATAACCAAAATTACCAATATATTTTAAGATTTTAGTTTTCCATTCTCTATTAACTCAAAATGGTCTCCTCCATTTTTGTTAGCCCTCTATGATTTAGGCATTATTGAAGTTTAACAAGGGATGTGTGTTTTTTGTAAAGTTAGCTCCATCCCCAAAATATGTTATTTCTTTCAGCGAACCTAACATTTCTGTAGGTATCTATTAAAGCTGTCAGGCAGAGGAAGTACATAAGCATACATTATATGTCTGTACCCTGTAAGCAATGCATTCTTTAGTCTGAAGCCTGCATTACAGCACAGTACAGGAATGTTTGCAGAGCTGGGTTATGCAAGTTGAGGAATTAAAAATGAATTAACAAAAAGGTGGAAATAAAACTATCTACAGAATAACAGAGCAGAAAACTGCTTCACTGGAAAGAAATCTCTTATGTCTTCCCTTGGGTGAATATTAACAAGTTAATCAACAAGGTTTTTATGAATCCCGTAGTGTTCAGGAATAAGTCACCAGATGTCACTACCTGGCATTATACAGGCAGGAAAAGGCAGGAAACACCATGAGTAAATAAAATGCCCAGACAAATAGACAACCATTTGGTGGGCTTGTTGGCAATACGTCAAAATTTCCTTGGGGTTTTGGGTAACTTCCAAAGGAAATAGTGAATTTTCTTACCCCTGAATGAGACTATGAACTTCTTTTTAGTGTATCTTCAACCCAGATGGTTGGTATAAAGTGGGCAATGTGAATAAAATGCTGAAGTTGCAAAGGAATTGAGGATAATAAACAACTCCTAAAGTCAAGGGTGAAACAATGTGCCCTTGTGTCTCATACACACTGTACTCTATTCAGGCAGGGTACCCACCAGTCAGTAAAATTAACGGTGTTTGCTATAATACAATCTGCTTTTTTATTTTCCCCTATACACCACATCTTCCAGAGAGTGCCCACTTAAACAGCGCCCTATCTAACAACACTATATGTAATGCCGCAGCCAGTGTCCACATATACAGTGTCGCAGTCATGTTACCCCATACACGACTCTCCAGAGATCTCTATTAATAGTGAGTGAGCCAGAGAGTATTATAATATAGAGTGCCCCAGCAAAATAGCACTCTATATTTTCTTGTAAATCCATATACTCACAAAGTTTTGCTTACCAAATACTAATGAAATGTATATAAACTTTTGACTGCAGAAAGTAATAACAATGCCTTAAAAATTCTCTCTCTCTCATTATTCTGCCATTTGGCAAATGTAAATCAATTTGGTAATCCTAATGGACCTAAAACGGGTAAGGTTTATACTGGTTTCATGTCAGATAGTGAGAAAAACATGCATATGTGTCTTTTTATATAGTGTACGTAAACTTCTGTTTTCAACTGTAAGTAGCAGTGTTTTGTAATAGTTCAAGAAATATGAAGGACTCAAAAGAAAAAAGATGAACAGAAAAAAAGAGAGGGTGAGTAAGAAAGGGGGGTTTGTATTAATAAGCTGTGATATTAAAAGGAGTTTCTCCTTGTCTTTAACAAATCTGAGAAGCCAGCTATCTAGGTGATATAGAAGGCAGAATATATCTTGTTCAGTTGCCATGAGATCTTTTAACTACATCATCTTTTGTACAAAATCAACCCAATTAATGTGAGTAGATGGGTTTGGGCATCTTCATAGTCTAGGAGCGGTCAGTTGCTCAAGGGTTCAAGGGTGGTGATGAAGCCTGGAATCACAGGCAGCAATGCCAATGGTATGGATATACTACAAATATAAATCTAGATGGTAATTACTTTGGCCCACCAAATTTTTTAAACCTGGACAGCTTCTTCAAGTATGGAACTGTGAGATCTCCAGCAATAATCTGAAGCCGGCAGAAGTCGACTGTGTAGCCACTCTGTGGTTTCTGTATTCCTCAAATATGATAAACAATTTGTCTCTTGCAGTCTGCTGGAGGGCTTGTGAGTGAGGAGAAGTAAATCATATTCTCACTCTCAATCTGTAATACAAGGGATGTGGAAGTCCTTAAAGTGGAAAGAGTAATTCTCTTGAACTGTACCTTTATTGTTTTTGTTCCTTTCTTGTATTTTGTTGTACATGTCTATCGTGCTATTCCTTTGTCCCCTTTATTTGTTTTGAATCCTGACATTTAGAAGGAATGTGTGTTTTGTCCTTTTGATTGTTAGTTTTAATAAATTAATACTAATAAAAGAAATATGGGGGTTTTATTGTACACCCATAACAATCCAAACAAAAGGGAGATTATGGGTTGTGGGGCTGCAGCATGAGTAAAGTGAGACAGATGAAGATTTGACGGAACTGTCTAAAAGAAAGTTTTAGTCATGGGCGTACTGGTTCCTGAGGGTTATTCTGCCATATGCATCATCCCTTAGGTTTGCTGGTAGCCATATGCTCCGGCTGCCTTTACCATCACCTACTTTCCACCTTCACCGTTTTTGGGTCTCTGTTATGTGTATTTAAAAGGCCTCCCCTTACCCATGTCCCCTGATGATATCTATTTTAAAGGGGTAGCTTGAAACATGTCGGGACTTACATTTTAGCTTTAGAGTGACCTTACTAGGGCCAGGTTCCTGCCGGGGTCGCCCTTATTAGGGCCGTTACCCCGTTTTACTAGGCAAGGGAAGTACAGATTCGGTAGGGTAATTATAGGGCTCTGCTCTTTCACAGTTAACTATTGCTGTTACTTGGCAGTGAAGACGTCACATGGTAAGGTTGTTCCCTATTTTTGGCTTGGTGGATCTTGATTATTCTATCATGGATTGTTTATAGATGTATTGTGAATATTTAGTGTATAAATTATAGTATCAATTGGATGTGATTTCTATCTTTTAAAAAGGATTTATTAAAAGTTATGTCTTAATATTTATTCTCCATTTGTTTATGTACATGGGCATATAGGCATCCCTATGTATAGCTTTAAAAGGAAAATCCTGTGTAAAGACATTAAATTATTTTGGCAAGAGAAGAAATGTATCTCATGGGACAATTATTCTTTAAACCATTGAAAGGTCTGTTTTAACATATACTGTAGATTGGGAACAAGCAATTAGAGAGGATGGACATTAAAGGACTAGTATGTTGTGAAAGTTAAAAAAATTCTGCCTCTTTTACGTTATTTTATAAGAGACCTAATCAAAAAAGAATGTTAAAGGGAACCTGTCACACTAAACATGCTGTCTGATCTGCTGGTACCATGTTATTTAGCAAGCGGAGCTGATCAGATTAAAATATTGTTATGTGGGGAAAGATTCAGTAAAACTTGGATCTTATCACTTAAATCCCTGCTTATTCTGGGTTACGGAGTCCAGTAGATGGTCTTCTCAGTGATTCACAGCCATCTCTGTATACACACTGATACAAGAAATGCCGTCAGTCACTGATAATGCTGCCTAAAATTGAAGTTCTACTACATTTTTTCTACAAAACTATATATCAATCTGCTCAGCTCTTCATGCTCTGTAACATGTTGCTGGCAGAACAGATAGCATGTTCAATGTGACAAGTTCCCTTAAAGGTAGTAGAAGTCCTATGAAAACTAGGTAGTGTGAACATTTACAGCTCCGGGATCATAGCAAAAGTCCGTTAGGCATAGAAACAGTGGCAATCTTGGGTGCAAATATGGGTCCTTCCATATATTTATTTAGCACAATGTACAGGTGCAGCAACAATAGGCACAAAGTAAGCAAAACGAAACAAAACTCTTGCTCGTCCAAGCACTTACTAAACAGTAGTAGTTTTCCTCACTATCATCTTAGCCAAAGCAGAGTTGTGCGGCAGACACGGACTTCCTCCACTGTGTAGATTCTCCAGCCCAAATGCCTAGTCCAGAGAAGCAGCCACACCTAGTCAGCTGACTAGCTTACTTTATATAGGCCAGGTAAATCTTGACATGGAACATAGGGAGTAGACACCTACTAAACACTTAGCCTACTCCCAGTAAGAGCCGTCCCGGATCGACTGTTTCTAAATGGCTTTGCTACCTATTAAACAGGATCTAACTATCTAATGCAGCTGACATAAATTCAATGGCTCCTACTTTACCAAGGCCCATTACGCTGGTGACATGTGTCTACCACTCTCCAAGTATAAGTAAAGAACCTGGTTAGGATATATACACTATCACAAACCTTCCCAGCTGCTGCCTTACAGTATACATAATTGTGATTTGCGTGTTATATGATCGATTACTTCATTTTTACACATAACTTAGATCCTTTGCTCCAGTATATCAAATATTGCTATGCCTAATAACCCACTAAGTAGTTTGAAATGTGTAAGAGTCCTGAATCTATACCATATCTTGTTTTTAACTTTGTAATAAATTTGAGAAGATTTTACATTTTTGTAGATATGTGCAGGATTACAAATATCTTTAGACTACACGTTTGAACCATCCCAATGTGGAACCTCTTCCTTGCACAATTTGTATATTTGAAAGCATGTTCATAACCATGGTATGGTGAGTAAACAGTTTTTTTCATTTTCTATTTGTAGGTCTACTACATACTGTATGTCAATATAGTTTAACACAGAACCATCATTTATTTATGTTCAGCAAGGATTTGAATCTTTGATCTTGTTGCAGTTTCTTTCCATAAATATTTTTTGCTCTAAGAACCTGGGAGTGAAATACAAAAACTTTGGCAGTATGTCCATAAAAAAAAAAAAAAACATTCTGCCAAAATAAGGGAGTAAAAGGGAACTCCAGGATTTAAGACCTATTTCTTTAGTCTTAAGTAGGGATACTACATCAGAGGTAGGGATTGATGAGGAAATACGTGTATTATGGATAGCCTGGACTAAGGCATATTGCTGGTTTAGTGTAATAGTGTTTCAATTTCTATGGTGCCATAAATATATGACTATATATGACTAAATGCTTTGATATATGGCTTGAGAAGGTGGCACCTAAAATCTCGATACAGATTTGTTTTTCAACTACAGTGTGGGAAGATGCCAACGGGCTGACTGCCAACTTGAATGACATGACAGAAATATTGAAATTGGAAACTTCATGAAAATCCCATGCTAAAGAGAGATAAGGATGAACTCATGGTGGCAAGTAGCCAAGATTATCTATGCAGAAGAGTGGATCGAAAATCACAGCATTAATTAAAGTGTATGCAGCAATTGGATAGAGAATTTGGCTCTTGTATGTTAACCAATTAAGGTTGTCTACACAGCACAGGCTTTCTGTTGGATTTGCAGCGGTTTCAGTATTTTGAAACAGCTGAAAATCCTACAGTACACTGTGCTGCTTAGACAGCAATGAAAACCCTGTGCTGTAGTCTATACAGCACGAATTTTTTAATCGTTGCGTTAAAAATTCGGCAGAATATGCAACATTCTGCACAGGATTGCCATCGGTCCCATACATTGATGTACAGGGCAAACGGCAAATTCCAAAATTGACCGTGGCTTTTGCGCAAATCTGTGCCAAAAACTGCAGTTCTGCCGCGGTACAGCAATGACAAAATGCCATCAAAGTTCCAACGCTATTTTGTCATATTCAGTGTAGACCTAGCCTAATAGGGATGTCTTGCTTTTAAACCTTTTGGAATGTCCCTTTGCTAAAGGTATAAATAAAAGCTTACCTCAACCTTTACTGAGAGTTAATGGGGACCAGCCTTATCTTCCTAGTGTACATCATCTCGGACAAGGGTCTGCATAGGACCCGCTAAGTTGTCCGCCATCGTGCAGTGGCCTTGACCGTCGGTCTTTGGGCCATATAGTGTTTACTGGGTTTCTCCAATTACTACATGCAATTTATCCAACATTTCTCTATGGTGGTGGCACCAATTGTGCTTCTTACCAAGAAGAATGGCAACCTGAAACTATGGCCACCAGCGACCAAAGAAGCCACCAGTGCCCAAGGCTAAGGTCTACATTTGCCTCAGCACACAACTTGTCCCAGCCTGATCCCAAGAAACCCTTCTTCCTGGCGGTTGATGCCTCTTCTGTGTGAACCATAGCGGTCCTCACTCAAAAAAGTCCTAAAGGTAAGACCATCACATGCAGATTCTTCTTCAAGACGTTCTCTTCCGCAGAGAAGAACTACACTATCAGGGATCGAGAGCTACTGACCATAAAAACTCATCTTGGAAGAGTGGTGCCACCTTCTGGAGGGGGCTCATAACCTGGTCAATATATATATACCGACAATAAGAATCTTCTGTACCTCCAGACAAATTGGTGTCTAAATCCACGACAAGCCAGGTGGTCCCTCTTCTTCTTCCGGTTCAATTTCTTGATCCACTTCGGTCCTGCTGAGAAGAACATTAAGGCAAGAGACTGCTCCTCGGCACATAGTACTTCCTGAATGCCTGATCTCCACAGCTCCTGTAGACCTTCAATGTGTTCCTTCAGGTAATACTTACGTGCGCCCTGTACTCTGGAGGAGAGTTTTAAAATGGGGACACTGCTCCTTGCTAGCCGAGCACCCCGTTGTTCGCAAGTCTTGTCAATTAATTTCTCGTTTCTATTGGTGGCCAGAAGAATTTGTGGAATCTTGTACCTCTTGTGCCCACAACAAGATGGCTCGTCTTAGGCTGGTAGGTCTGCTCCAACCATTACCTATTCCAAAAAATCCGTCGTCCCGCATTGCCATGAACTTCATCACTGGCTTTCCACCCTCCTCCAGTAATACTGTCATTTGGGTGGTTACTGACTGCTTCTCGATGATGTCGCATTTCATGCCATTGCCTGGGTTGCCTCCTGCTCCATGCATCACCAGCTTCTTCTTCCAGCACATCTTCTTTCCCAACATATTGTCTCGAATCAGGGGGTCCAGTTTGTATCAAAATTCTGGTGGCCCTTGCTCACAGCTAAAGATTAAACTCGAATTTTCCTCAGCTTAGAGTGAAGTAAATAATTAAGGGTAGGTTAATTTTAACATTGAGAGACAGACTATCAAAAATAAAATCCAGAAAATCACATTGTATAAATTATGTTAATTAATTTGCATTTTGCTGAGAGAAATAAGTATTTGATCCCCTACCAACAAAAAAGTGTTCTGGCTCCTACAGACCAGTTAGATGCTCCTAATCAACTCATTACCTACATTAAAGACAGCTGTCTTAAATAGTCACCTTTATAAAAGAGTCCTGTCCACAGACTCAATTAATCAGTCAAACTCTAACCTCGACAACATGGGCAAGGATCAAAGAGCTTTCTACGGATGTCAGGGACAAGATCATAGACCTGCCCAAAGCAGGAATGGGCTACAAAACCATAAATAAGACGCCAGGTGAGAATGAGACAACTGTTGTTGCAATAGTAATAAAATGCAATAAATTCAATAAACATCGATCTGGGGCACCATGCAAAATCTCACCTCTTGGGAATCCTTGATCATGAGGAAGGTGAGAGGTTAGCCTAAAACTACACGGGGAGAGGGGGCGGGACGACTTGATAATGATCTCAAGGCAGCTGGGACCACAGTCACCAAGAAAACCATTGCTAACACATTACGCCATAATGGTTTCAAATCCTGCAGTGCCTGCAAAGCCGCCCTGCTCAAGAAGGCACATCTGCAGGCCCGTCTGAAGTTTGCCAATGAACACCTGGATGATTCTGTGAGTGATTGGGAGAAGGTGCTGTGGTCAGATGAGACAAAAATTGAGCTCTTTGGCATTAACTCAACTCGCCGTGTTTGGAGGAAGAGAAATGCTGCCTATGATCCAAAGAACACCATCCCCACTGTCAAGCATTATGTTTTGGGGGTGTTTGTCTGCTAATGGCACAGGACTACTTCACCGTATCAATGGGAGAATGGATGGAGCCATGTACCGTAAAATCCTGAGTGACAAACTCTTTTCTTCCATTATGTTTTGGGGTTGTTTGTCTGCTAATGGCACAGGACTACTTCACCGCATCAATGGGAGAATTGATGAAGCCATGTACCGTAAAATCCGGAGTGACAAACTCTTTCCCTCCACCAGGGCATTAAAAATGGGTCGTGGCTGGGTCTTCCAGCAAGACAATAACCCAAAACATAGAGCCAAGGTAACAAATGAGTGGCTCAAAAAGAAGGACATTAAAGTCATGGAGTGGCCTAGCCAGTCTCTAGACCTTAATCCCATAGAAAACTTATGGAGGGAGTTGAAACTCCGAGTTGCCAAGAAACAACCTCAAAATCTTAATGATTTAGAGAGGATCTGCAAAGAGGAGTGGATCCAAATTCCTCCTGACATGTGCGCAAACCTCATGATCAACTACAAAAATCTTCTGACTGCTCTATTTGCCAACAAAGGTTTTGCTACCAAGTATTAAGTCTTGTTTGCCAGAGGGATCAAATATTTCTCACTGCAAAATGCAAATAAATTTATATAATTTATACAATGTGATTTTCTGGATTTTATTTTTGATATTCTATCTCTCAGTGTTACAATTAACCTACCCTTAAAATTTTAGACTGTTCATGTCTTTGTCAGTGGGCAAACTTGTACAGTCAGCAAGGGATCAAATAATTATTTCCTTCACTGTATCATCCTCAGACAAATGAGTAAGTGGAGAGGGTCAATCAAGTCTTGGGCAACTACCTGCGGCATTTTGTTTCAGCGCATCAGGATGACTGGTCCAACTTGTTGCCTTGGAAGGAGTTCTCCTATAATTCCTGGTGCCTCTCTGTTCTATATAGTGTATGGAAAACATCCCTACCCACCACTCCCTCTGTCTTCTGATATCCTCATGGTGGATGATTGGTACGGGATATGATGGCAATCTGGACACTCGTAATTCTCTACAATGGTCATCCTCCCAAATGAAGGCCCAATCAGATAAGAAAAGATGACCTCCCTTCTGTCCTTCAATCCTAGTGACAAGGTCTGGCTTTCATCTAAAAATATCCTCCTGAAGATCCCAAGCTACAAGCTGGGTCCCTGGTTCCTGGGATGTTTTGAGGTGCTGAAAAGGATAAATCCAGTTGCCTATAAGCTCTGGCTTCCTCCAATGATGCATGTCCCGAACTCCTTTCACGTCTCCTTGTCTAAACCAATTGTTTCTTTCAGAAGGTCGCCTCTCCTTCTCCTAGAGCTGATACCACCAACATCTATGCTGTGAAAGAGATCCTTGCCATGAAGATGATCCGGGGGAGGCAACACTTCATTATTGACTAGAAGGGGTTTGGGGAGGAAGAAAGATCCTGGGAGCTTGAGTACAATATTCTGGACTGTAAGTTACTACTAAAATTTCTCCCAGCCAGGAAGAGGGGGATTCCAAAGGCAGAGGGTACTGTCACGGGTGCCCCTGCGACTCACACACTGGGGCGTGATCACACCCATGTCCCTGCTGTTAGTGGCACTGCGACCCGCATGTTGGGCCACGGGCGCACTCGCTGGCCAGTCCCCGCCCATAGATACTCACCTCTCCACACTCCCTCTGCGGTCTCTGCTGGCCAGCTCTGTGAAATTTAAAGGGCCAGTGTGTCAGTGATAAGGTATCACCAGGCACTGACTCCATTTTACACTGTCCCTTCCTTAGTTCCCTTGTGCCTTGCGAGAAAGCATTCCTTGATAATCGAAAAACTTCATGCCACCCTTTCCGCTGATCTTTCTGCCTGTCTGTGAACCTACTTGACTTACCCAGACCTACTTAGACTCTGCTCCCATGCGTGGCTTACACCACCACTTGTGGTGGTCCAGAGGATCCACTACACCAGCCTTTACACATGGCAATGCAGGATGTAGCACTAGGCTGCCAATGAGTCTGGTGCCATCTTGAAAGTTTCATTGTCTAGAATAGTCTTTTCCTAGGGTCTCTGTTCTAAATTTTGTGCCTGAGGCGGTCTGATCTTCTTACTTCCACCTGTCCAAATTTTCAGAGCTAAAGTCAGCATTTTGTTGTTCAATCAGCAGGTCTATCTGAAAATGGAAGCAAGCTTCTATTTACTACTGTATCAGAAAGGCAACTCCCTTATTTACTTAAATGGAAATAAAGAAAATTATAATTAAATGTATAAAGAGAAAGTAAGGGCGACATGTCAGAAAATTGGCGTCGCTATGACAGCTTTTAGGCACATTTAATTAGTGTAAAGTGTGCCTGAAAGTACGATCCCTCCTCAAAAAATTTATGGCATCATGGTTATACCTAGCATAATAAACTTATGTTCCTAAAAAGAGGTACATGTGCACAATCGCCGCTGGCACATACATATCATTGGTAGTGTATGTAATGTGGCCTCATCGAGGCGCAATTGTGTAACGGAGGCGCACATAACATATCATTACGTCAATGTAATAGTAATGCGCCTTAATAGGCGCATTGCGTTATGGAGGCGCCCAGTGTATCATTGCTACTATATGTAATGCACCTTTTTACATTGCATTATAATGTCCCCGTTTGCCTAGTTTTTGGTGTTCTATTACAGTTCCATTTATATTGATCAACATGTGCTCTATAGAGTTATTTTTGGCACAAAATAGACCAAAAAAACGGTGCTTGCTTATTGGGACATGTCGTCCAAAATGTCAGACTTACAATAATGCTTTTTTGCATATTTCTCCTAAGACATCCAAAAATGTTTTATTAAGATCACTGGAAAATTAAGCTTTCACACATAACACAAATTTTATGTTCCATAAAAACACTTTTGCTTGAAATGTCACATAAATTAAAACAAATTTAGAGAAAAGCAATGGAAAATACTCTCCAGAAGAGCAGACATTACTAGCTACAGCATAAAACCTCTTACATATCTTCTCATTTTTTTTAAAGACACGACATTCAGCATGTGAGTTCCCTCCCCGAGCCAACACTAAAAATAGCAGTTGTCTAATGTCTGTTCTCATTCTTAATGTGGTATAAAAAGCAAGAAAAACAGAAGATGGAAGCTGAATGTCGTCTCAAATTAGAGCCAATGTAAAATGGTAGCCTACAACTAATAGTTTGCAAACAGCTAATGGAGCGTGTTGGCTTTGTGACACTGCTAACAGAATCTCAAAATAGCTAGAAGCACAAAACTAATACATGACTACAGAAGTATCCCCATGATGTCAAATTAAACTTTGTTGGGATAAATTTGTTTATTTCTGTTATTTATTAACTTTTAGTGAACTTCAATTGCTTTTTAACATGTTTGCACATAAGAACGTTAATATTAAGCCAGATTAAATAAACACTCATGTTGCCTTTTTCACGTATAGAGGAATAGATCTGTAAAGGAAGATATTTAATGAGATATTGCTATAATTGAAAAACCTGAAACTGTAAATCAGTCCTTTGTGGATAAACTGTTCTTAATTTATTCAGCAGATACCAAATTCATGGTTAGAAAGAATGTGTTGCCACTGCAACAACAGGAAAAGTCAGTAAAATTGTATCATTACCCATAGAACTGCACCCCATGCCTTAGGAGCCTGGTGCACACAGAAAAGAATTTCACAGAGAGTGATTGGTTAAAATTGGTAATACAATACCTCAATAGGGAGAACAGTTATGCATCCATCACAACGGAGTCTTTGTGTACAGTCTTAGATTCCTGCATATGCATGCCTGAATAGTACATGCTGTACCTTTTCAGATTTGTCATCTGTTGACATACTGTAGAAAAAGGTCATTACTTGGGCAGTATTATAAGAAAAAATCAATTAGTTCAATGTAAGATCTTTATTTTATATGGATAAACATTTAACATTATTAAATGTACATGCATTGAATTTACAAGATTATCCCAGTGGGCACTATCATAACCAGGGGCTAAAAGTTAGAGGTTAATTGTTGATGGTGCTACCTGATCACAGGAATTCGGGGATGCCATTTTTTCAAAGGTATAGTACACCCGGTTTTCATGGTCCATATTAGTTTTGATCAAATAGGGCCCTGTGTTTGGGATGTCCTGAATCAGAATTTTTCCTTTAGTGCTAATCCTAACACTATCCTTAACACTAACCCTAAGCTTCATTTTTTAAATGACTACTAAGAGATGCCTTACCATTCCACAATAAGTCTGATTCATCAATGCTCCTTTGGTGCAACCCCACGAAATGCAGTGTTTCAGTTATAAATAACATGAAGATGAACAGGTTTGTCAAGCACTGTATAACACATCGCTATCTCCGAGCTTCGTTGTGCCAAACCAAGGTTCCCTTGCGCTATGTGATGAGTCCCAAAATCCATATTGCCCTTTTTCAATACTGTTTCCAATGAGAAAGCCGCTGACATCTTTTCTGTGACATTACACATGGAGCTTGTGAGAGTTGTATGCTCTAAAAGTGCTAACACTAAGGTTAGCTCAATAGCCACTATATCTTATTAACAATGGTTTTAGTGTAATTCATTAAAAACATTTTTTTATTTTTTTGTGTCACGCTGCAACAACGCACAGTCAGCAAGCGTCGGGCCTAATACTAACTGTGCTTGTACTGTCCGGCTATACCCTGCCTTAGTCATCTCCTGAAAGGCTTCTTAACTCCATGCCCATAGTACACTTCCAGCACTGCTTCACACCTTGCCATAGCGGGACGTCTCCACCCTGGCTAAGGGGAGCGCGGCCATACTCTCTGGCATTTAACTCCACGGTTTCATGCAATGTTTTGGCTTTGCCCATCAACAGTCCTCTTCTACCATTGGGGTAACATTAATGAAGCTCCTACCCACCACAACCTTCTCCTGAATCTTAGTTTCCTTAGAGCCTTGAGTCCTAGAGATCTCGCTAAGGCGATGTTTTTAATCTTCATCGCCTTTATATGACCTCAACTTGCTATATCTTGTTTCTGACTCTCCACTCCGTTACCTATTTTGCTTGAACCTCTACTGCCTTCCCTGACCTGGAATTACCTGACTACGCCACAGCTTATCCCACATTTCTCGCACCAGTGTATCAGCCCCCTTTGTGTCACTGCCACTGATTCGGGGACTTGTGCTCTGGAGTGCACCTGTTGACTACCCTAATGGCGCAACCTATCCTCACCATCAGGTGCCTCTAGTGAAATACCAGGTAATCACTTAGTCATGTCCCTCAAGGGTAAAAGCCCAACCATTGGTGCAGTATACTTAGGCCATGGACTTTGCTGACAAGATGGGACCCAGGGATTCCAAGTCCTCATGCGGTGCATAAACCAGTGCCAAATACATTTCAGTCTCCATGCCCATCTGTTCTCAGTAGACCAGACCAAGATTGCCTTTATGGTTTCTCTGTTGTCCAAACAAGCCCTAGCTTGCATGAATCCAGTATGGGAGTGAGGAGGGCCAGAGACCTGCAATTTACGAAAGTTCCTGGAGATGTTTCCAGCAATATTCGAGGAATCCGGTTGCACGTACTCAGCTGCCTTCTCCCTTTCAACCCTAAGGCAGGATGCCAACTCTGTGGTCCAATATGCCCTCTGTTTCTGTACCTGTCAGCGGAACTGGCTTGAAACGAAGAAGCCCTGGTGGCAACCTTCTGGCAGGGCTTATCTGGTCTCACTAAGGAGGATTTGCTAGGCAGATGTTAGGGATGCCCTAGTCTCAACCTGACTTACCTTGCCTAAGCAGAACAACTGCCCCGAAAAGGGAGACCCCGCTGTTCCTAGTTAAATGGATGCTAAGCAGACAGATGACAAAACAAAGGACAAACAGGGAACAGACACAACGGAAAACAAATAGAGCAAAGTCAGATGGACCAAGGTCATGCCAGGCCCACCTAGCCTGTCTGGGGTTGAGTCTCCTGGCGGATTCAAGATAAGTCAGTTTCTTATGGTCAGTGAGTACAGTAATGTGATGTCTAGCCCCCTTCAAAAATTGATATCATTCCTCAAATGCCAACTTGATGGCAAGAAGTTCCAGATTCCCAATGGTACATCATTTCCTCGCCAGTGGGGGAATTGCATGAGAAAAAGCACAGCTGGGGGTGATGGTTAGTCAAAGAGGGGGCTCTTGCAACAGAACTGCATGATCCCACTCACTGTTCAATCAGATCCCACTCATAACAGACCTTGCATCCGCCTTTCCTCGATTAGGCATGAGGTGGTGGCAATTGCCTACCTCTGCCTACCCATCATCCAAGCCCTGCTAAGCTCCTCTGGGTCAGAAAAGCTTATCAGTTTCCAGCAGAACTGGTAAGCACCCCCAGATCCCAGCAGAAATGCTCATGGGGTCTCAGGTGAAATGCTAAGTACCCCCAGGTCATTACAGAAATGCTTATGGGGTAACCTGACTGAAGATGCTAAGCAACCCCTGGATCCCACCATAATATGCATATGAGAAATGCCTAGTTAACCAGCAGAAATACTACAGCTGTAATGACGAACATCTCCAGGCAGCAGATCATATAGGACCTGGACTGAAAAGGGCTCATGCATCCCCATGTCCCATTGAAACATTGCTTTAATGGGGTTCCGGCGAGAGATTGATTTAACACCCAGATATCTTCTCACACAACAACAACGGAGGGCCCTCACTGAAATGTTTTTTCTTTTTCGGACCATTCTCTGTAAACCCATAGAGAGACATGGGTTGTGCGTGAAAATCCCAGGAGAAATCAGCAGTTTCTGAAATACTCAGACCACCCGTTTGCTGCACCAACAACATGCCACCGTTCAAAGCACTCAATCACCTTTCTTCCCTCATACTAGTTGCTCGGTTTGAACTGCAAGGAGAGGATTGTCTTGACCATGTCTACATGCCTAAATGCACTGAGTTGCCGCCATGTGATTGGCTGATTTAGAAATTTAAGTGTTAACGAGCATTTGGACAGGTGTACCTAATAAAGTGGCCGGTGGAGTGTATATATATATATATAATATAATATATCATAAAATTACACAAAAAAAGTTAAAATTTTAGCACCCTTTTATTGTTCCAAGTAGCACTGGGGTTATATGGCCTCCCACTGAGATAAGTTCATTATCCAGCCATTAAGCTGTAAGTATGATCTTGTGTTTTTCTTTTTCTCATTCACTCCCATAGAAATTATTGAGGAGAACGGTGCAAGCACAGCCATCTACTTGAGTTACAAGCTGGCCTCAGAAGGGATTTTGTGAAGTGACAAAATCTCTTTAAGCATCACAGAGATAGCCTCTTCACACTGACAAGTGTAATTCAGGATATAATGGGTCCTCCACATCTAAATGCATTTCTAAATGTATTTCTGTTGTGTAAGAGTAATAAAACACAAAAATCTGTGTAAAATTTATATAATTGTAATTGTACTGACCCACATAGTAAAGTTATCTTGCCATTGATACCTCACGGGGAACTCTGTAAAATTGAAGCCCAAAATCTGTGCACTTAAAATGCACAATACACTCCTAGATGAGATCCCTGAGAGGTTTTCAATCCAAGATGGGCTGATTTCTGAAAGGTTCACCTGTTCTAGTGCTTTGGAAGCTTTACAAATGCAACAAAGCATCCACCAAAATCTGTGGTCCAAAAGCCAAATAGTGCTCCCTCCCTTGTATACCCTGCCATGCGCCCAAACAGCAGTTTACACCCACATATAGAGTATTTCCGAACTTGGAAGAAATTGCGTAACAAATTTTTAGATAATCAGCTTTTTCCCAGAATACTTGTAAAAATGGGAACATTTTCAGCTAAAATTGCAGATTGTTGGAAAAAATATATTTTTTATTTTCAAAGCCTAATGTTAGAAAAAATTGTAAAACATTGGTGGGGTAAATATACTCACTACACCCCTGGATTTATTCCTTAAGGGGTGTAGATTCCAATATGGGGTATATTTAGGGAGTTTATTAGGTTTTAGCACCTTATGGTGTCCGCAAACCTGTAATGGAGCCTAAGGAAAATCATAATGAAAATGAGACCCTAACGTCCGGTAGGTGCTCCTCTTCTTCTGAGGCTTGTGGTTGAGCCAAATAGCAAACAAGGGCCACATATGGAATATACCTAAAAATTTCAGAATTGCAGGAATTGATTTTAAGTAGCATTTCCCTGATCATATCTATCATGTGCCAGTGAATAAGGGATAAAAATTAAAAATCTGCAAAAAAGTTAAATTTTACCCCCACTTTGTCTTAATTTCTGTGAAACACCTAATGGGTTAAATATACTCCTAAATCCGTTGACAATAATGTAAGGGATATAGAGTTTCACAGCAGGAAGTCCATTTATTGGGTATCTAACACTTACGCCCCTGAAAGTCACATCAGAACTGAACTGGTCCACTGTTGTAAATTTTCTAGAAAATGTGGAAAAATGACTACTAGATTTCTAAGCCCCTAATGTTGTAAAGAAATAAAAAGGCATTTATATAAATTCATGCGAACCAAACAGTAGACATATGGTAGATGCTAGTTATAAACTATTTTGTGTGGAATAGCTATCTGTCTTGCATGAAGAATTTTTGGAATTTTCAAAATGGCAAATTGTTTAAAAGTTTCACGACTTTTGATATTTGTATGGACCAAAATTTATTAGCAACTTAAAGCACAGTGTGTCACAAGAAAACAATCTTTGAATCACATGGATACAGGGAGGCCAAAACTGAATCCCAATCTCTGAATCACAGGAAGGCCAAAACTGGCTGCGTTCTTAAAGGGTTAATTTCTATAACCATTTTTGCCATTGTGTATGTCATTATTTACATAATTTTTGTAATCTTTTTCAGCATTGTCTTTTTATATATTTTATCTTAAAATTAAAACTTTTGGAGGGACTTCCGGTTCCGGCGCCGGTGCATGAGGAGGTAGAGCGGATCGGCACCCCGCGCCCTGCCGACTATAATTACCTCCACTAGCTGTTGTGAACTGCGCATACCGTCCGACAAACACCCGTCACGGGCTCACCCGCACACCGTTACAACCCCCCGCAAGCCGCGGAACCGCCCTCATCCGAATGAGATTCCCCGCGCAGACCGCCCGCTTTCCTGACCAGTCGAGCGCAGCGCCGGGGGACTGCCCACCCTCCAGAGGAGGATTTTCCTGAAACGACACTCCCGAAGCAGCAGTAAGGAGACACTGCTGCGGCAGTCCCTAGCTCAATCGCACGGGGCTGGACTCCGCAGAGTGTGGCGCACCTGAAACCGCGCTTGGCCTCAGGGACTGTTCGCCCTTGATGTCATTGGCCTCAAGGGGACATTGTGCGCCTAAAATTGACGCCTGTCGTGCCTCTCTCCGCACAGGGGCTTTCTGCCACGGAGTGCCCGCATATTGCACTGCGACAACTGCTTGCGAGCTGACCTTGCAAGCCACGTGGTTTACCAGCCTTGGATCAGCCACACACACCCCAGCACTTGCCCGATACATCATTTAGTTAAAGGTCTCACTATAACCTATAACCTCCCCGAACACTGAGCGTGCTAGCTAGAAGTTGTCCACGGTTTTTCCTCCTACTGCCGGCCTTTCCAGCCCCTCATGGAGAAATATTTTGCTCCGCAGCGCCCAGCAGACCAGGGGCAGCAACTGACCATTCACAGGCTCACCTAACAAAATGGCGTCTTTTAGCCATGGGCATGAGGAAAACATAGCATTGACAGCAGCAACAGGGTGAACATGAGCTTGCAGGCTACCAGGTGGGATCCAGCAACTCACTAGAACACTGAGCCAGCAATCTTATAGCCATTTTGATTACAAGCTGCTGCTAGCAGAAGTAGCCATTACAAATATGCCCAGACTTGCAGGCGGCCCTTGAAACCACCATCCAGGCCTCTTTAATGAAAATACAACAGACGTTCATGCCCACTCTGCCAGGTTGGAGGTGTTGGAAGCTAGAAAAAATTCTTGAGACAGATAACACATGCTCTGAATGCCCCCGTTGAAGCTGTGCGCCATAGCCCAATTAGTGCAACAAGACCTGCAATGAAGACCTTGGAAAATCCCTCCAGACGGAGCAACTTGAGGCTAGATGGGCTCCCTGAATCCTTTAAACACCTCTGACCTGCAAGCCGCTCTCAGGAGGAATTGCCTGCACCTTGGGCATTCCTCATGGGTTGCCGTATTGAATAGAATACACCGAGTGGGCCCAGGAGGACAGACATCTCACACTCTCAAGTCTCAACAACGTCAGAGGAGCCGAACTGTGATCATGAAGTTCCTCGACTTTAACGACAAGTCCGAAATCCTGAGAGCATATCGCAGGCTTAACAAGCCACTACTCCTCCAGGGCCATAAAGTCCTACTATTTGAAGACTTCTCTGTGGACGTTTCTTAGAAAAGACGTGCCTTCAGCAAAATCTGCACAGCCTTGTTCCAGCGGAAGATCCGATTTCAAATCCTCTACCCAGCCACCCTCAAGGTACTGAATCCAGAAGGTCCTCCCAGGTTCTTCAATTCAGCTACAGAGGCGGAAGAGGACCTACGTGATCTCCTGAATCCCAGGGAAGCACCTGCCTCCAAATTGACACGGTCACCGGCGGGGACTGCCTCTGATGCTACAGAGACCACCAAGAAACGACAAAGGGATGCTCCCTGGACTCGCTCGCCAATCTGATCCATCGCACCCTCCCACTTTCTCCTAAGAACACGCAGCTAGAAAGGGGCGTCAACAGGGCTTCACCCCGGACTTAGGAGACCGTGCTTGTCCCCCGCTCGATGAGAACTCAGGTTCTGGGGTGGGAGGCGTTGGTTTTTTGTGTGATCCCCAGGGACAATTGATAGTGCTTTACTTCATCCAATGTTTAATAGGCCATTGAGATAAGTTTCTGGTATCACAAATGTGGGTCCGGTTGGTGGTGGGGGACAGAGGGGTTGAAGAGTTGGCCCTCATGTGGACAGGAAAAAAGGAAGTCGCCGTTTACCAACAGAAGGAGTGAATTTTTCTTATTGAGAGAGAGAAAACAACTGCCATCCTTTGGCGCACTTTACATTCTGCCACTTGCAGCGTTCCTTTTTTGTTAGCATTTCATTAGGTTGTTTTGTTTAATTTTTTAATGTATGGAGGTTGCCCGACTTTCTCTGTACAACCTCCTTGATTTGGCTCAGAGATCTATGGAACTCGGGACCAGGCAGGAACACATGAATTTACGCATTACTTACCCACAGCTCTTCCTTTTGGGAGGAACTCCTTTAATGCGGACATCTCCTGGAACACAAAGGGACTCCGTTCCCCAAACAAAACGGAAAAGGTGATCCGACATCTAAAGAGACTCCGTCCCTGATGTGGCTTTTCTCCTACAAGAAAGCTCATGCTGAAAGCCGACGACATATAAACGGCTGGAGAAGCTGTGGTGGTGCACATCTTCTGTGTCTCCCTCCAGAGAATGGCAAGGCAGGGTGGTTTACCCACATTCACAAAAACTTCTTGTATCCCTTTGCGACTATTTTCACATGCCACAAATGAATCAGAAGGAAGGTATCACACTTGGTCGTTAAGTGGGGGAGGCTGCGATCTCACATTTTTAATATCTATGGCCTCTAATAGCCAGAACGGCCTATTTTTAGGGAGCTGGAGGATGGAGATTTGCACCGATCAGACTCCATGCCAAATTGTTGGGGGAGACTGAAACGCGTCCTAGACATGGCGGAAGACAGTCGGGGAGGGGCAGCACCCCATCCGGGTAAAAAGGGCACACACTCAGTAGGGAAGGGAGTCTTGCACCGTCTGATAGAGGCCACTAATCTTCACGATTGTTGCAGAGAGAGGAATCCAGATGAGCAGACTATACCATACTACTTCCCCGCTCCATCAATCATGGTCCGGTTGGACTACCTTTTAGTCTCAGACGCCCTCTCAAACCAGAAGTGAAAATGAGCTAGAATACTAGACATGGTCCATCTCTACCACTCCCCGATCTCCTTTAAGATGTGCGGAATCTTTCCCCAGGGGCCTTCGGACTTCATTTGGAGTGGAAGTTTCCCCTCATACCTTGCAAGGAGTGGACAGTTTTTGCAGAGATGGTTATGAGGATGGTGGATGTCTTGCCTCTGAAAATATAGCGCATCTAGGGGATCCAATCACTTTATTTGGCGACTGCAAAAGCGGTGCTTAGGGGTAGGGTAATAGCTTTTATACTTCCGACATATAAACCAGTTTGACGGACGCTTACCTAAAAGCCTCAGAGAAGTCATAGAGACTTACAGGACTTTCTTAGGGACAATCGAACCATCTAAGCGGACAGGGAAGAAAGCCAAACTCTAGTGTTACCTTTGGGGCAGATCGCAGGGAGGAAGTGCACAGGAAACATCTACACTGTGTTAACTTTTCTCTGATGAATTTTTTGCTTTGCAGGATCCACCATTCTTCAGGTATTTAAACAAATCAGGTAAAATCCTTTCCAGGTTATTGAAGGGGGCCTATAAACCTTCTCACATACAGTCCCTCCGTACGCCTGAGGGCACTATCACTATTCTGACCTCTCTACTCAAATAAATAGTGCCTTAGGCCAATTTCTATGTCCTCACTTTACTCATCTGAGGGACGTCTATGTGTGTCTGATTGGGCAAGAACTTTCTCTCTAAAATTAACTGCCAGGCGTTTCAGTGCATCCCAGAGGGAGGAACTAAATGCAGACATATCTGAAGATTACGCGTCCAAAGCGGCTATCCGCAGATGAAGGCTAGGCAAGGCTCCGAGGCCCGACGGGTTCTCGGGGGAATTATATTCAAATTTTGGCTGACCAAGGATGCCACCTATCCTCACTGTACACTATATACTGATTTACATCATGGGACTGTCCGCCTAGAATTCAAAAAAATTCCTATATTAAGATTCACCCCAAAAAAGTAAAGTACCCATTACTCCCCGCCTCCTATATGGCCCATATCCCTTATCGATATCGATCAAAAGATCCTTCCAAAATCTTCTGGCCAGACCGCCAGCAACTTTATGCCATATTTGAATGGGCCTTCCCAAAAGGGTTTTTATTAAGGAAAGACCAGCGGTGAGGCAACATAGAAAGGTGCTTGCTGTTTTAGAGAGGGTCCGAAAACAGACCATCTGCCAGGAGAGCAGCCGGTTCTCATGGCCTTGGAATGTGGGAAATAGGCCTTGCGAAAACGGAGTGGTTGGGATCTGCGTGGTTGTCCTGACTATGGGATTCACGGTGGTCGTAGGTCATTATTTGTCAGCAATCTATGACTCCCCCACAGCCCAAATCCATACTCTAGGTTTCCTCTCCCCAAAGATTCCCTTACAGAAGGGAACGAGACAGGATGACCCATTATCCCCCCCTCTTTTTAACCTGGCCTAGAGCCTCATGCCATACTGCAGGAAGGGACTCCGAACTTTTCTTCAGGTATCCGGTAGGAGACGTGGTGGTGAAGACTGCCTTATTTGCTGACGACCTCATACTATTCATGTCTGATCCCAAAGTTATAGATACCCTGCAGTACTTCGGCAGTTTATCAGGGTACAGGATAGCCCGCGTCACAGAACACATAACTTACTTAGGCATCAAAATTGGCCGGACCCCAGACTCTGGTGTATTAAAATTTAAATATCCTTACCGCTCATTACAAAATCTCTTCAGGATTTAAAGACGCTGAACACCACTAACCGCTGTCCTTGCAGGTAGATGTCACGCTATTAGATGGTATGCTTCCTTTGAATTGTATGTTGTTTGGAGATGATGGGTGAAGGATTGGGTATCCCGAAATTACTATATCCTACGACCCTACCTTTTCTGCTCAAACATACGGACATCAATAAAATCAACTCTTGCTTTTCCAGCTTTATTTGGGCAAGGAAAAAGCCCCGGATCGCACTGCACAAGTTAATACTGCCAATCAGGGCGGGGGGACTAAATCTGCCCGTAGCCTCAGAGATATAACCTACCATAAACTAACTCAGTACGTCCACTACATAGGCAGCGGGTACCAGCTGCTAATTACAGCTTACACCTGGCAGTAACAGCAGGGAACAAAGCCAACTCCGATCCCTAGCTTAGATTAAATGTTTAGATGCTGAACATCTTCACCTTTAAATTCCTGCAGATTGGGACAACTTTGCTGCGAGATCACACGGAGAGCTTGAGGGTGCATGCCACAACTGATAGAGCACCTATTCACAGCCGCGATCCCCCTATGAAGACTTCTTGCATCAACTATCCCAATTGGCGAGCATGTTACATCAGTGGACTTATGCTATCCCACTTAATTATAGATAGCTGCCCTCGTCGAAGATACGATGTCATCCTCCAATCCACTCACAGTGTAATCAACACACAGCTTACACCTCCTATTCTTATCATCTATACATTGCATAACATCTTCATGTATAGTAAATATTTAGAAGACTACCAACTACTATGCGAGTTTGTGCTTGGTTAGTGATAGACACAGGTGCACTCAGGTGACTTAATAAAGACTCAATTGTGTATAAACACACTATACTCTGTAACAACTTTTGGCGCCAGATAGTTTTGTGTATAGGGATACAGTATTCATCATTGTCTTCATTGTGCACACACCAACTCGTTGTGCGCGTGTGTCATCTTTCAATTCATGTACTACTTTTCATCTCTTTATCATCTACACACTAAAACTGCGGCGTCTGATTGTAGGCACACAGGCAGTTGATATGAGCTAGATTGTAGTTCTTCATCGTCATGACTTGTGTGTGCAATTTGAGATTGTACAGAAACAAGGATCTCTTTAACACATACAACATCGATAGGTGACAGACAACTATTAAATACACGTGCAGTTATAACCTCTAGTGTATCACGAGTTAGTTTCTTTTATCTCTTCACACACACTAGAGACACAACAAAGATTGGAGTAGCGTACTATGCAGATTGTGCACGTAGTCGTGAGCGGGGATGGGACACACTCAAGTTAGGGCTGACTTGTATCTCATTATGACGAGGAGTGTGTATGGATAGTTCTCTGATTTGTAGCACGATTTCTCAAGAGATAGGTCGTTACGTGAGTCTAACACAATCACTTGGATCACTGTTATATTAGTTCTCAGCTATTTTTGACAGAGTATGATGTATCTAATGCTTAGAACTATTGTCTCTATGTTAGAGTGGACACCGGAGGGTGCACAGCGTTATTCGTAGCTCAGGTACTATTTTACTCATCGTTCAATTTTTAACCTGAATACTCTATGGGAGAGAGTGGCACTGAAGATAAGTTTCAGAAGGAGTAGTGAGTAACACAGAACAAGACACGTGATCATGGATTATACTCTCATTTCTAGGATAGATTAAGATCTATTATATAGTTGTGGGTTATAATTTTTTTATTAAATGAAAAGAGTTAATGGGGAATGGGTATGTGGGGGGTGGGGGGGGGGGGGGGTATTGGATAAATAGGTTTTTGGGGGGGGGGGGGTTAATGGTGTGGGGTGGGGTGGGG
This sequence comes from Phyllomedusa bahiana, assembly GCA_025379985.1. Taxonomy (NCBI): domain Eukaryota; kingdom Metazoa; phylum Chordata; class Amphibia; order Anura; family Hylidae; genus Phyllomedusa; species Phyllomedusa bahiana. The sequence goes on from JAODAL010031478.1 coordinate 28,306, forward strand.
ATTGGTAATAATGTTTTTGTATGAGGGAGAGGTTTTTTATTTGAAAGAGGTGGGAGTGGGTGTGGGTTTTTGTTTTTTGGTGGGAGAGGTGGTTGAAGTTTCATTTTTTTCTTATTGGATTTTTGATGGTCAAAGGATGGGATGTTGGGGTGTTGGTAAAGGGTGCGTAGTGCACAGAGAGGCATGCACTAGATAAGAGGTGTATATATCTATAGATTACACACACTTTATATGTGTTTGGGAGGGATGGTGTGAGCTACGTGGGAGCGTCTATCTACGGAGCGGGAGTCTGAGGTTTTTACATCTGTGAGCAGTTAGCGATGAGTCTCTACTTACACTACTTATCTTGAGTCATCCACAATTTTGGTTGCAGTTTTTGAATCTTATTTCCTTCTAGACTATCTTTGTGTGATTTTTTAGGGGGTTTTAGGGATATGGAGAGAGATCCACACACTGAAGGCACATGAGGATATGATGGGGGTGGTTGGGTAGTGGAGGGGGGATAGTATTGGGTGGGGATGGAAGTGAAGATTGGTATGTTTTTGAAAAATAAGGGATGGGGATAAATGAAGAAGAAAAGGGGTTTTAGTATATTGGGGGTGGGGGGTAATGGGGGGGGTAATAAGGGGGGGGTTAAGGGGAATGAAGAGTATAAATTTTTAAGGAAGGAATGTGGTAGGGATAATTTATTGCACGGACACTAGTTGTGTTCGATCAATGGGCACAGATGGCGTCTTGAGATATTGAGAGACAGATATATGGGAAGAGTAGTGGGTTTATGAGCAAGGTAACAATGGGTAGTGGAAGTCGGAGGGTGGAGCATGCTCAGGTGTTGACACTCTGCACAGTCCAGACACAGAGTCTGGGCTGTCAGTCTCAACAATTGACATTACAGACTAGTATCGTTTAATGACAAATAACAGGTGTGTAGTCAAGAGATGCAGTACTGTCATTGATTATCTACAGAGCATACAATGTAGTAGGTGACTTTGAGTGTATCAGGCATTAGGGAAGTAAGGCGGGTAGTGGGTGTATAAGAGTGTTGCATTTATAGATACAGACAAGGCGCACGAGACACAAAAGTGTACCATAGAGACAGATGGAGTTCTGAGACAGAGACGTACCTGTTGGTAGAGTATGACACAGACGGCACGAGTGCTGAGTTTTAGCAGAATGGATGGTATGATGAAACGATGACGACGGTGTAGAATGACGCGAGACACTATACTTTGGTAAAAGTTTGAGGATTTGTTAAGGGAAATGTTGTATGGGATGGGTGGATGGAGGTTAGTTTTTGAATAGAAGGGGGGGGTAAAGGGTGTTTGGGTATGTTATTGGAAAATAAAGGGGTAAGATTGTAAGGTTGGGTTGTGGGGGAGTGAAGTTTTTTGTATGGAAGTATTAAAGAGAGTTTGGAATATTTGGAAGGAAGGTAATGAGATTAGGTATGATTAGGGTGTGGGGGGGGAATATGGTGGTTGGTGGATGGGTAAAGAGGTAGGGGGGTTGAAGAAGGGGGGGAGTTAAAGAATGAGAATGTGAAGGGTAAGTGAATGGGTTTAAAAGGATGAGGAGAATTAGATTGAGGATTGGGGGAATGTGTTGGGTTGTGATGTGAGGGTGTGGAAGGTGTTTTTGGATAGTATTGGGTGTGAAGTGTAAATTTAGGGTTAAATAAAATATGTAAAGGAAGTCGTGTAGTGAGGAAAGTGGGGGATGTTAGGATTATGGGAGTATGTAAAAATGAGAGGAAGTTGTTGAGGTGGAATTATGTTGGTTGTTTGGATGTAAGTAAGGGGAATTTTTATTTGTGGTTAGAATTTGAAAATTTGATGTTAATGTGGTTGTTTAGTTTAATTGAAGTGGTATATTGAAGTTTATGTTGAGAGTTGAAAATTTTGTGGTGTATTAGGTATGGTGTTATTGAAGTGGGTATGTTTTATATGTTATGAATTTATATTTTATAATTTATTGTTATATGATGAATGGTTTTTGATATGGAGAAGCTCCCTGCCCTTCAGGATTTAAATGGGATTCCTGATACTGCCCCTGCAAGCTGATTGGGAGCGGCCTCCGGTCCTCCCTTGCTGGTGCAACTCGCCCCCTGTCAGGAGGGCTGGGCCCTGTCACTCACAGAGTTTGTCAGCAGCAAAAGTGTATCAGGGGTGGGATCGTGCATCAGCTGCTGCAGCCTGCAGATCCCTAGAGCCTGAGCACAGCCCAGCCCTGACAGATATACTGAAGATTTCCACTGATACACAATAATACATAAAACCAACAGATATCAATCACAGGAATATTGAGCACAAATGATCATGGTGACTTTGTGGTGTAAAATATAGGCAAGTCCATGGTGATACTCGATCAGTGAAATATACTGGACAGCCATTACATTAAAACTAATGACAGCTAATGTGACTTACATTGATTTTCATGTTACAATGGCACATGTCAAGACCTAGGATACATTGGGAAGAGAATGAACTGTCACTTCTTCTTAAAGTTGATGTGTGGGAAGCAGGAAAAATGGGCAAGCACAAAAATATGAGCAACTATGACAAGCATCTCCAAAATAGCAGATCCTGTGGAGCGCTCCAAGTATTGGTTGCACCCTAGTAAAAGTAGCCCTAGAAAAGACAACTTGTGAACTGGTGAGATCATTGGAAAATCTACCACTCCACCTCGTTCTATGTGGACGCGTACCAAAAACACAACTACGAAGACTCTACTCACATCTCTATCACAACGACATAGCGTAGAGCAGGACACACTCCGTGACTCACGCTGCCAGACCCGTACATCCACCACGCTTTCCAAGACCGCTGGGCTGCTGCTCTCTTGTCTACATAAGACTCTATTCGAGCGATATCTCAACCAGACGTATTACCAGTATATACAAGACTCTACGCGAGCTCTAATGCAACATTCAGTAGCACCTGCCTCTATGAAGCGTATATATATGGCAAGAGGGGATTAGTGTACCTACAGAGGCACTGCAAGTCACATACTTATATAGTGGGATCAGGATTACACTCAGAGAGTTGATAGACAGTGATAGCAACCTTAATACAGATTTTCTAACTATTATCATTGCATTAAGGTGACCTATCTCACATAGATAGATTCTAACACACATATCATCAGTGTGTTCTGATTATACACTCACAGAGCTCTTTGTAATGGGGCACAAGTCCTAAGACTTCTCTGTGTATGAGTATGTTTAGTTTATATCTTCAGTAGATATATTATTCAGTATTGATGGTTATTTGATACGGCAGTGACGTAGATTGAGGTATAAGCACACAGAGGATCGGTATGGGGAGTGAGGTGAGTGTAGCATCTTCTGTTGTTATTATACACGTGTGATAAGACACAACAAGAGACTATATTGAAATAGGTTCAGAGGGTGTGGTCTAAGGTGTGAGTGTGATTCTATGAAGTGTATATATTATCGGCTTGATCACTAACATATTCAGTGTGAACTATGACACAAATGTGGATTTGTACAATGTGTGTACTTATGAGAATGACATTTGACACAACTTGATTCTCAGATATTAGTATAAGACACATATTGGAAGTATTGAATCATCTTTTCTATATAATTATATGCAGTGAGAGATAATATGTGACATGCTAGATAGATGATGTGAGATATGAATAGTAGCGACTATGTGGAGGTTGTAGTCAACTCGGTACACAACTTTTCATAGTGTAGGGATAATAGTGACAGGCATTCTTTGTCTGTCTAGAGTGAAGAGTCTGAGGTAGAAGTGTGTGAGAGATGTATTCAGCATTCTTATTTAGGAAACAATTATATAAGGCATCATTTAGTGAGCGTCTAATTTCGAGAAGTTTCATTTATACTTTTTGAGTTCAAACAATTCTAGAACTTGTTAGGAGAGTAGAGTGTCACTTCTCTTCGATCTACAGAGAGAGTAGAGATCTTCTAGATCTACTTCTAGATGAGATCACTAGATGATATCACCTTCTGTTGCATGACTCAACTAGTACGAACACTTCGATGGTGAGGACTCGTTTATCTCTCTTACAACAATTGATATATCTCTAGGTAGTATACTCAGTTGTGTACTTTGCGTTCAAATATTTCTGAGCACTCTATATAGATATGTGGGCGCAAGTGTAGTAGTGGAGATGGCTAGTTTTTATGAGAGTATATATTGTTATCTCTTGAGCGATGGATTTATTCACGGAGTTCAGGGTGGTATCTCTGTTGTATGGTACTACTATTTACACAACAGGATATACACAAGTTGGTGTGTTCACTATGAACACGATATATGTACTTATTATATTAGTAGGACACTTATGTCTTCACACACATGTCACTAGTGTCTTATGTCTCTCTTACAAGTATTAAATATTCTTCCATGCGTTCAATGTGGTGGGTTATGGTTTATATATGACTGACATGTATTGTGGACACTTTCAAAACTCACATGAGTATCTATATAGAGAGATCTCACAGTAGTACAAGAGTAGGGTTAGCGAGATAGAGCGAGCACAACAAGAGAACGGTTCCTCTCTCTTATATTGAGGTTGGACACACCACAAGGATTTGAACGTATGACGAGAGACAAGAATAGTCACATGGACTGTCAGGATCTGATGTCACATACAGTTATGAGAAGAGGTTGAGTATGGTAGCACGTGGGAACACAATAAGACGAGGGGAGCATTGGGGACACAGGGTTCTATGGTAGGTATCGAGCGTTATGCAAGTGGGTGCACACACTAGACAACCATCATATATGATGATATTCTGAGAGAGTGTGTGAGGTGCACATCACACATACATTGGCTAGCAGAAGGGCTATGGTCACTTAGATCTCTCAGTCACGCTCGGAGTACAGTTTCTCTAGTTGGGTAGGTACCATACATGTTCTTTGGCGAAAAACTATGTGAATGAGATGTGGTACGAGCTGACACTCACACATAGAGCTGAAATGAGAGGAAGACCTCTATCTACTCTGCAAGAAAGCATATGACGTTAATTACAGATCTAGGATTAGGGTGTAGAGACTTTTTATAGCTTCTGATCAGATCATTATAGTAGCAAAGGAGTATTGATATTAGAGTGATATTACTGAGTGAGTTTTAGTTGCGCGTTCTAGACAAATGTAGGTGAGTATCAAGTAGACACACTGTGTGTACGGTCTTAGAGCAGCATTCATAGGTAAAAAGGTGGTTTTTAAATGGAAGGTAGGAGCGCAGTCTCTTGACATTTGCAACGCAACGACTCTTCTATATGAGTTATTTAAATACACAATGGATATGTATGGATATGATGTATATGATGAGGACACAGGTTTTTGGTGGAGGGATTAATAATGGGGTGGGGTTAGGGGTTAATGGGTAGTGTAATGGAAGGGGTAAGATATTGGTATCATTTTGGCGTATGGATACTTACAGCACAGTGTGAGAGACTCAAATAAGAGTCATTGTTACTATGTTATACAGATGGTGGTGTATCACTTATGCACTATGGTGAGAGGACTTCTCAGCGAGTCAGACAATAGGATGTGAGGGTCTGACGCGAGATGACAGAAGGTGTGTGTGTCTAACTTGTATGTAGTCATACAAGAGAGATAGATGCAGAATTGTAGATCTACATGTACATATACATCTTAGGCTTTATTACACACTATGTACTCTCTGAGTTCTCTATAACATAATTGGTTGGGGTTACCATGATTTAGGGACACACGTAGCACAAGGTGATCTTTCTTCTCTTCGGTGGAGGGATACTAGCATCTTTGAAGAATATAGTCTGTACATCTAGATGTGAGTAGGATACACTATTTATGAAGTTATAGGATTCTCTGGAGACACTCATTGTTAGTATCCTAGCGTTTATTAGTGACAGGTACATTGAACTCAGTCAAGGATTGAGCTAGAAAATCAGATAGTCTTCGTCTTATGTATTAAGATTATCTACTTGATACTCGTCTGATCTCTCTATGGTGATCGGGAGACGTAGAGCATCTTTATGACGATATGTGTTGTGATGAGTAGCTGATAGAGTAACACACATTGACGAGGATGTTATTGGGGAGGAGTCACACATCTGAGAAGTATGTCTGAGACTGAGAGGACTGAATTCACACGCAGGGGGGCGAGATGTGTGTAGAGAGTCAACAGGAGGAGAGTAGCCGTGTATAGTGAGACACTTCGAGTGATAGACCGAGGTTGCAGTCACATGTCTAAGAGACATCTCATGTTGGTGATATGATATGTTTCTCGGGAGTGGGATTATGAGATGTGATACGACTGTGTTTGGGTGTCTAGGACTCTGGATGGGAGAGATAGTTATACACTTATGGGGGGTAGAGAGATTAGTGGGTAGGGATATCAGTAGGGGGAGATCTGATGCGAGTATGATAGATACTGAGTGAGATTGCGGAGAGTACTGTACACGGAGCTTATCTAGAAATCTGACAGATGTGAGGCCGCGAGACATCACGGAGTACAAGACTGGGTCACAGGTGTATGTGAAGCTATCGAGATGAGAGAACTTGTGATAGATCACACACACACTGTGAGACAACAGTGAATCTGGATAGGATTGGAGAGAGTGAAGTAAGAACCGAGATCATGGGAGAGGTTGATGGGAATGAAGACAACTGGTGTATTGGACTTTTTGTCCTCACATGGTGGGGGAATGGTTGTTGAGACAATATTTAGAGCGTTTGGCAGGGTATATAGGATTGTCATCTTAATTTTATGGGGGGAGAGAACACACCAGGGGTGGAGGAAGAGTACATTGACTTGAGGTGTTGTACACACACACTATCACATTACACACATGGGTGGTTAGGAGGATCATGCGGGACATACACAGATTTAGATCTATGAGCATTCTGGGTAGAACTCTAGAGGGATGATGCGTCATGTATGTCTGATGTAGCGAGACAAGCTACAGGTCTATTGACACGAATTCTGTATCATATTATGTATGTTTAAACAAAGTCTTATACTATTGGGTGTCGGACACACAATCAGCAATAAGTATGGATGTCTTTGAGCGTAGTGAGTTGACCGTCTTTTGGATAGGATAGATACACATTAGACAGAATGATAGTGTAGGGATCACACGTGGTTGGTGATATCATATATGTATTGTACTCTAGATGGTACGTGAGGAGGAATGACATAGCGAAATAGGGACATCATAACAGTCCGGTGACTTTGACATACTATCTCAGTCTACAAGAAGACGATGACAGAGTTATTAGCGACAAGTAGTGGGGCGTGGTGAACTGACTTGAGAGTGGGTGAGGAGTCTACAGTATGTCAGGAGACGGGGGGGATGACACATCAGACTGTTTCGACGAATAGTGATAGTGACAACGCGGGTGACACATGTGGTTGGGATCAGGGTGTTTGAGGATTAACACACTCTCTAACTAGCAGTAGCTTGCTGTTTGTGCAACATCTTAGAACAGTGGACCGGTGTGTACAGAGGGATAAGTGATAAACAACAGGACATGTGGAGTAGGAGATGCGAATTATATGGAGACACACACAGTTTGTGGATAGTGGACTGGACGTACGAGAGATCACAGTCTGAGTGAGAGATATATAGTACATGGTAAACTAGAGGTTGGGATATGGAGGGTTAGATCAGTGATGGGAGGTTCTGGGACATACACATCTGTGCGTGAGACACTGGATGAAGTATTGAGACACTATCTATAACATTTGGAGGAGGGGAGGTAGTTTGTTAGCATAAGAGGCATGGAACAACACAACGTGAGCAATTACACATGTGTTTTATAAATAGACACAACACATGACATTGTGATGGTGAGACAACTCCGAGAGTAGAGTACGATACTACCACACGATTGACACTTTGATCTACATCTTCAGTTATTTGGCACAGAGCTCGACTGGTGATAGGTAAGTACTTTAGTGAATATGTGACACACTATTGTGATCGTATATGGGTGGGAGATGGATCTATGGAATCTGTCGAGGGTTTGTGGGAGTCTGACACACTTGTATGATAGAGTGAATGGGAGCATGGATTACGCTACATACACACATAGTAGCTCATCAGTGTGAAAAGGCTATATGGTTGACAGCTGAAGTCACGCGAGTGACAAGTATCGAGCAGATAGACGGGACTGAGAGGACTCTTAGGAGGGAGTAACATTGCGTAGACGGACTTTAGGGAGTGTGAGTGAGGGGATGTGTGATACTGTTAGGTAGTGAGGATATGAGTAGGGATGGAGATGTGAGGAGACACTCTAGTGGTGGTGTAGTACGACAAGACAGGACAGAAGTAGGAGACATGGAGACACGTGACAGACACCACGAGATGGGAGAGATGTCTGTGGGAGTGGATATATAGCATGAGTGGTGCATTGACATTATACACAAGTCGAATGTGATGTACAGTATGGTAAGTGGTGTATCATATGGGGGAACAGAGGTGTACACGGGGCATGAGTCATATGACAAGGACAACACGATGTATAGACACAGAGAGTGAACGTAGTTACATTTGTTCGCTGTAGCGAGACAGTGGTGTACGACATATGATAATCACGTGGAAATGAGCAGTCTGGTGGAAAGTTTGTATCACAGTATGGTATTCTTAAACACTGAGAGAGAGGACATTAGGTTGTAGAAGAGGTGTGTGTGTTTAAGTGGGAATTGGATGGTCTGGAGTTATCTATGTGTGTGGTAAACGAGAGGTGGAGTATCTAAGTGTACTTAGTGGAGTTCGCAGCCACACGACTCAGCAGTTCCTATTATGGGGTTTTGGAGAGTAGGAGATCTGATACATATGGGAGTTGTTTGTGGATCACGATTCTGAGAATTCAGATCTAGTTAGTGAACAAGGTCGGAGAGTAGGACACGGGAGCACACACGATATGAGTAGTGGACTATGCACACGATAGGATAAGGTGTGTGGTGACACGGCAGGAGGGATACTAAAATGATTGTGTGGGGAGTACACATAGGGACTAGAAACAGTCATACGCACATTACTGAATGCAGGACGAGATTTACACACACGAGACATGAAGACGCGGTGGAGGACGAGATTTGTGATGGTGGTGAACAGGCAGTGGAGAGAAGATGTGGGAAACACACTCAGAGTGGGACTTATGAAACATCAGGTGGAAGTTGAGTACACAGTTCAGTGTCTATCACTAGAGATTACATCGCGCTGTGTTATTGACGTGATACACGCACTAGAAATGGAAGATGGCACAGGAGTGGTGTGCAGAGTGAGGTGAACACCACTTGTTTATAGAAGTGATGGTGGATAGTGGAGTTACAGTTTACTCTTAGGATTTGTGAGGAGCGATGGATGAGGAGTTGGGGACACATATGATGGGGTAGTAGTAGGTGGTGTGATTTTGTCTGAATTTAGGTGAGGGCATGTGAGAATTGTGACATGGGATACACATCACACACACACACATCATACATTATTGATGGCACACGCACACATAAAGACATCTCACATGTGAACTGCTCTTTATTCTATCATAGTGTTGACACACTCACTACAGAGGTATCAACACATGTGGAGTAGCGTAATGATGTAGGGACTTGACACTGTAGAGGATATAGATGGTGTGTATTATTATGATTGAACGAGCATAGGAGGGACTGTGTACATACTCTCTGAGGAGCGAATAGGTGAGCGCGAAGGCAATCGTACTACTGGTGGGTGACACGAGTATATATAGATTAGGGATCATGAGTAGAGAGAGTGGAGAGCGGGACCCATAGAGTAGTCTCAAGAGCGTCTACTAGGAGATTAGTTTAGTGTGAGTCATATCACTCATGTATGTAGCGCAACAGGAGTGTAGGTGGGTGGGAAGAACTTACGTACGAGGAGGAGTCTTAAAGTGAGAAGTGTAGATATAAGTAGATCAGGGTAGACGTTGGTTGATTGTTATAGACGTTGGAGACTAGAGGAGTAGGGTGTGTGCGAAGTATCACACACTCTGCGGAAGTGTTTGCTGCCAGGAGTATGAATCTAGATTGATAGGTAGTACATGCACAGATGTGTGGAGTAGACAGGAGAGATGATATAACAGATGAAAACAAAGGTCTATCTTTCTCTATCCAGAGTACACATATCTAGATATATACGGAGAGGAGAGGATCATTTAGAAACATAGGTGAAGAGAGTGTATCTTATATAGTGTGTGATAATACAAAGATTAGGGAGTGCGAGAGTGATGGAGGGAGCGGGAGATGTGCCACGCAGTGAACTCGATCACACATTCAGCGAGATACGGTGTGGGGGACAGGTGAGGAGATAGAGAGACACCTTAGAAGACAAGATGGTGTAGACTACTGGAGTCTGTTTACAGTTGTACACGTTTTCTGGGGAGAACAATTGAGGAAGTGAAGTCAGTGATAGGGGGTGATGAGACAACTTATGTTAGAGGTAGACTAGAGTATGAGGTATATTTGCAGAGGGTACAGTGAGATCTACGTAGAGAGGAAACACAGAGTGACACGTAGGAGTTCAGACACTGAATTATGAACGACACGTCTAGATTTTGTGAGGTGAGAAGAATAGGAGGACAGAGATTCTAGCAACAGTTGGGAGAATGGTGACACGGATTTACTGTATGGAGGGAGTAGTGCGGGAACGGTGAAAGGAGAAACACAGGGGTGGGTAACAAACAGGTACACATGTGACGATAGATGATGTGTCTTCACGGAGGATGTAGTACATCTAGTGTCACAGAAGTGTGGTGGTTGACATAGGAGGCAGAGAGGGATAGTGCGAGTGAGTGAGTTGGACATGTATTTTTGGTCAGTTGAGCACTTGAAGACTATGAGAGACAGGTGGGGTCATGGCTCACATTCTGGGAATAGTAGTATGGATGGATGGGAGGACATCTGTGACTTCATACTTTGGACGACATGTGACTGACAACAGAGTAAAAATACGGTTCAATCAAGAGAGAGGGTATAACATATGTATGATAGAGATTATGGTAGAGATACACACTTATTTGACTTTTGACTTCTTCGGTGGTTTACAGGCAGCAGATATGGACAGAAAGAGCACATTAGATGAGAGCGCAACGAGATAGGGATGGATTCACACAGAGACAACACACGGCGTTGATGACAACACAGCGATAAGCAACACGAGTGGGGGGAAATAAGAGGAGAAGGAAATGTTTTATTAAAGGGAGGGGTTGGAAATGATTTGTGGACGATTTAGTTTGACATATCTACAATGAGTAAGTGTATGGTTCAGTATCACGAGGTTCATACATGGATGAAAGTTGGACACGTGAGTTATGAGTCTTTAAGTACGATGTGGGTGGGCACAACTTTTTGTGGAAAGTTGTAGCCATGGTTGGTTAATCATTGATGAGTAACATACGCAGATGACTCTGGTGTTTAGTATCTGTGTGGATGGTGACAGTTAGGTTGATTGGAGTTAAGTAAAATGTGGTTTTGATTGTTGGATCTTGGAAGCTATAAGTAGGTTTCAGGAGAGCGATGTGCACAACGGCACATCGACAATTTTGGGTATTGTAGTTAAGGACAAAAGTGAGCAGCGCGAGTGCGTGTATTGGTGAACGGTATGAATTCAGCACGCGTGGGCAACCTCGGATTGTTTAGGTGTGAAGATGGGTAGGAAGAGGATTGTAGGTGGGATGCGATACGGTCTCATATCTTCTATCTATCTCAACAGTCTCCTATCTACTATCATATATATTATTTCTCTATATATATATGGATCTCTTCCTATCTTCTTTTTTTATCTTGATCACGAGGACAACAAAGAGAAACTGGACACAACACAGGGACTTTGGGAATCAGAGATGGGGTGCGACTATGTGGGTGCGTCAGTTATTTGGATCGGTAACACTGACTTCTACATACGGGCAGTCTGCACACAGGACAATACACAGATGTGTGTTTGGGTGGATGGAGAGTATGGTTGACACATATGTTTGTTTCTGAAGATGCACAATGCGGGGCAAGTGTGGAGGAGGTGATGTTAAGTATGCGCGAGATTGGTCAGCACACAGTGAGAAGGAGTCAAGTGACTGGTAGAGTGGTGTGGTATTGTGGATCCTCAGATACGCGTCATTGAGAAACGCAGTTATAGAGTCATGAGGCACGCAGACATATAGGGGAGTTGAGGGTGCGCATTGTGCAGAGTTGACTAGTGATGGCGGCGCGACTGTGGGAGATCACAAGGAGGATAACACCAGGGGGACATAAAGTCGACATCAGAACAAAAGGAGGAAGACAGAATGGTGGTGTCTCCTCTTTAGAGGGACAACATACTTAGACACAGAAGGGCGCGAGGGACATATACGGAGTACGACACAGACACAGTGCACACTGACACTATGAGATCTGCGACATTTGGGGACACTACAAGTATAGTTTGATGTTGAGTGCAACTGAGGAGATGTGCAACTGCATGAGGTAGAGCACAGTGCAGGTGATACGCATAGGTGAGGGTCTAAGAGTCATCTAGATACATAAGACAGAAGGATGCAGTAAGTATTCTGGATACATTGAGTTGAAACACACACCTACTACAAAGTACAACAAGTTCTTAATCATAGACATGTGATGATAGGGGCACTGTGACAGTAGCGACTCCTTTGTATATGGTGAGGTGAGGGTGGCACCAACGTGATGGGAGAGTGTTGTGATGTGGATTTGGTATGAATAAGGAAACACCTCACTAATTGAACATATCAGTGAAGATTTAATGGAACAGGGATTCAGAAGGCACTTATAAGTGGTTTAGTGGACTGTAGGGCAGATTATCTGGTTTAGGATGTTAAACGAGGGGTAGTGTTTAGATCACAGAGCACGAGGCTGACAGTTGTCTGTGCACGGTGGATTCGGCGGGATTGTTGTAATGTAGTAGGTGGATATATTAAGGGTGAGGAAGACATCTGATTGGGAGTCAGGGGGACTCGGAAGGTCTCGTAGGTGAGACTGTCTATGGATGTCTTCTACATCATGGGTAGAAGAGTCATACATTCTTGGCGGACACGGTGACACATCAGAGTACGTCTTGTGTGTGACGTTCATTACACACACACAGAATAAGGTGGTAGATGTCGTGGGAGTTACATGGGAAGAGAGATTAGGAGGTGTGATTAGGTGTGGAACCTGAGACGTGATTCACTTATTATGACAGGTAGCGTAGTGACTCTCATTGGTAGAAGTATCACACTAGGTATTGATGTATGCAGCCAGGAGATGACACGCGAACAATAAAGTTACAAGGGCATCTTGGAGTACAATACGGACTGTCTTAACATGTGAGTTGGGTGGCGGACGATGTGGAGAAGGGACACACAGATAATGTGTGACACAGGGAGCACAACCATGATGAGAGTGGTCGCTGCGGGGAACTCTGGGATATGCTACAAAATACACAGATTAGAGATAGTACAGGGTGAGGGTGCGTCTGATACTGATTGAAGAGTGGCGAGAGGCATTGAGAAAAGTTTTTTGGAAGGGGCGTTGTGGAGTTATGTCTGGACAATCACCCTTGACTACATAGAGCTCTTTAGTCTTTCAGTATGAGATGTCGTGCGATGACGAGAAATAAGAGATATAGTAATCTCAATTAGATGTAGCTGAGCATAACCAGGGAGGTGATACGGTCCTTGGGTCTTCTGGGCACGGGTAGCACTAGAGGTATTCAACTGTGGCGCGCATGTGGGTGTTTCTGGAGATGTTGGAGAAGATGGATAGGCAGAAGGTACAACGGTGGTTCAATAAAAGAAGGGTGAACAGTATCACATTGATGTAGTGCACAAGTGACACTAGGTATTCACAATTGGTACGGATAGTGGGGGACGGCACTCTCTAAAACACATTATGTCAGAAACTACGGACACAAGGTAGGGTGTTGGACACACGGATAGCGGTGTGAAGTGGAGTCAGGACATGGTGACTATGAGGTGATGTAACAACACACATAGTCGGAGGATAATGATCGCACAAGACATTGAGCTGATGGATGGGACTTAATAAGGATAAGGGGGACTAGGTGGGATGTAATAGCAAAGAAGGATATGATGTGGGAGACATGATGATGAGACTTAGTGAAACACAAGCGGTATACGTAGTTATGACATGGAGTTACACAATGCGATGATATTGATATGGACACGTCTGAGGGTGTGGTCTATCGACGTATATGGACAGGAGCACTTATATACTTGTGTATAGTGTAGGAGTGTGTGCACACTGCCGTAGGATGGTCACAAACTCAGTGAGAGGCCGGACAGGTTAGCTGGAAGGACAGATAGCGTGCAGGCGGTCTTCTATGCAAATGGCAGAGGGGGTACGTAGCACAGATTTTCTTTTCTATGATAGGGACATGAACTGAGGACACGTGAGTTGATCACTATCACAAATATTGAGAGTACACCACCACATAAATTCTTATCGAGCACACAAGTTGGGTTAATGGGTTTAATGTGGCTTAGTCATAGCGTACAGTATGACAGACAACACTATGAGTACGATGGTATACAGTGTGGGTGATCTTCACCTGAGATAGCGTGCACAACACATGTATTGATTCTTGAGGATGCGCTGGAGTGCGAGTGCAACAGGACGACGAGATACGCATGGAGAATAATAGTGTCAGTAGAATGTGATCACGATTGAGGTAAGGACGGTAGAACCACTGTGTAGACAATCGGGTCTAGGCTCTCTATAGTGAACGACATACTGCACAAAAACGCAGCTAATACATACACAGTCTGAGACATACATGGCGAGGTGGCGAGGGAGTCTCACTTTTACAGGACTGACACTGTACGATGTGAGGAAAGCACGACGTTTAGTACATAGGGGCGTGTGAAGATACAGATGAGTCAGTGTGATGATGACATCCCAATTAGGACACTAAGCAGGGATGATAAATTTTAAAGGGTGCAGACACGTAATCAGTGTCACAAATGTTAATGGTTAGGACGTGCACGATTCAGTGAGGGGTATTAAGGGGATAAGTTCTAGAATGTGGAGGTGAATTCGCGCACTCAGATGATTAGGGCGAGTGACACAGAAGAGAGGAACAGTGCGAGAGAGAGATCACTAGTGTGTTGACACCATGGGGAGTCTGATGGAGAGAGAGATGAGGCGTGGAGGGCAAGGACAGATCGTGTGACAAGGGATCAACAAAGGTCTCTAGGGGAATGTGGATGCAGCAACGATAGCACAAGTGGGAGGATTGACGTTTCAGGGGAACGGGGTAGAGACTGTCAATGTATGCACTAACTATGCACAAGAATAGGGTAAGGCAACAACTCTTATAGGGAGATGAGGTGAGATGTGGTGAGACGACAAAGGGGGACACACATAGTCTGTAGTCTTTGAGGAGGTGTGGAAGATAGGACATACAGAAAGCGTGGTGTCTGGCGTGGTGAGTTAGTGTGCGATACATGAGGTTAACAGCGGACTTCAATCGATGTGACTCATACATATTAGCACAGTGTGGGAGTGGAGGAGAGGGGGTGTGGAGTGACACGTGTTTAGAGGTGTACAGCGGCACGACACAGAGTGTGGTGTAGAGCTGTGGCAGGGGAGTCCATGCGAGGTGGGTGCGAGTTGGATAGAGGGGATTTGTTTAGGAATATGTAAGATGGGAAGTAGTATCTCAATTTTCTGATAGGACTTTTTACCAGTAGAGGAGAACTAGGGTGATAGGTGATAGTGCAGTGAGACAGGTTAAAGGGAGTATGTGTGAGACAGGATGGGCACAACACAGAGTAAGGGGAGGTTGGAGTGTGTGTGACAGGAACATGGAGGACACTGAAGCTGTGACATGACAGACACGATCAGGATATGGTATAGGGAGTATAGGATGTAGTGAGGTGTAGTGTCTATCAGACGTACAGATGGGAACTGGCAACATGGAAGAGAGTCATGGGTGTAGTGTAAAAGGAAATATGGTAGAGGACGGTGAAGGCTACACACACAGGCAGTGTTCCTACAAGTGTGCATTAGCTGACTATAGGAGATATCTTGTCGACACACACAAGCGAGGACAATCTGAATAAGTGTGTGACACTATAAGTGGCGTAGTGAGCAGGGGATGGAAAGTGGTTGTTATGTGGATGGGTGGAAAATAGTGAATATTTGTGGAGGAAGGAGGGTGAGTTGTGTGGGAGACTTAGATACAGACAGGGAGTATTATAGGAGTAGTGAAACTCAGCGAGAGAGTCATATGAAGGAGATGACGAGTCAATGAGGATAGAGCACAGCACGACTACAGCACACATATTCTGAACAGGTGAGTTGACACATGGGGAGTCACAATGCTGCAAGGGGGTTGACAACGAGGGTAGAACAATACTAATGGAATGGAGATCTGAGCACATACGACCTGTAGACGAGACGCACGAAAGCGACAGGCTTTCAGGAGTAGAGATCAGTTCATCACACACGAGGTGCGGAACTGTTTGTGATGGTGAGAGTGTATGTTGAAGGGTGTGAGGGAGGTATGAGTATGACATTTGGGAAGAAGGAGAGAGTTGGAGGGGAGTGGGGGATATATGACATAGAAGAGTAGATTAGCGTGACAATGGATAGATTATGTGTTATTGCACTCTGGGACCGTGTGTGACGCAGTGATAGCAGGTGGTATACAGGCACAGTGTGAGGATTGCGAGTGTTAGAGGGGAGAATCGACAGGGGTGACACATGTATTGAGACCATTGGATAACACTGGAGAGAGACGTGTAGAGGTCATCTATATAATTTGATTGACCTTGAGATCGAGGAAGATGGAAATTGGTGACTGTAGATACTGATCATGACTCAACAGGGTATGGGGAGTATAATTGGTCTTACTCAGGGGCAACATGAGTGTACTAGTCAGTGTCGTGTGACAACACACTTCCGGAGCGACATACGAGAGAGTGAAGATACGTGAGTGTCTCAAGGAGATTGCGCAGTGCAATCCATGTGGATGGAGGGAGAATCTGTCACAACAGGGCGTGCACAAGGGTGGAGATCACAGTGGACTAAGCGTCCACGTCTATATGTGGGTGAAATAGGCATAGATCTACACATGGTGTGAGATACGAGTGCTGGTTATATATTTGTAACAACAGTTGTGATCTGACAGGGACAGAGTGTGGATAACACGGACTACATACACTACTATGGAGTGGCTCTGGACGTGTGTCACGGAGTGAGGTGACTGGTAAGTGTAGCACAGTACATAGGATCTCTATACACACTAGAGGGAAGTATTGATGATGTAGTGCGCGTCATCGGTAGGGGAGGAAGTGAACACAATGATAGAGATCTGAAAAGCTATCACGGAGGCAAGGCATATCATGTGCGTGACTTGTGGAGGGGAATATAGACACAGTGGAAGATGATTCTTGTGAGAGACAAACATAGTGACAGTTAGTGATGCGAGTAAACAATAGTATCGGAGGATACACACAATATTTGGTTACTCTGCGAGTTCACAGTATCTCTTGTGAAACCCTATGTATGGACACACACTAAGGTCACTGTGAGATATCATGACGACATATATTATAAACACGGGAGGAGTGTTATACACATAGACTAGAGGTCTGCAGTGGAGCATCTACATGTGATGATCTAGAACCTATTCAGATATGCAGCATCCTAGGTGTATCATACATAACGACACACACATTGGGGAGCTTTTACATGATACGATGGGAGTTTATGTAACACATGGCACATGCACACATATTGGCGTTGGATAAGGTAGGGGAGGAGGTGGTATCAAGAGCTTGAGCGACAGTGTGCACTGAGTTACGAGAGACACAGTTTGATCATTATTTGTGGACAGCATAAACAGATCTTGACACAGGAGGTGTTGGCACATTTCACAGGTCTGTGCGATGAGGAGAGACACATAGGTACTATGGACAGTGACGATGGTCTTTTCTCAGTGCACATAGTGAAGGCTATGAGAGATAGGGAACGTGAGAGGGGGGTTAAGAAGAGGCGTTTGCGAGAGACACAAGGTGTTAGTTGGAGCACCAGCACAGTAGGGGGTGAAGTGTAGGGGGGGGAGTAGGGAATGAAGGGATATTATGAGAGGATTTTTACAACACGAACAGATAAGAGCAAAGAGAATCACTGGGTCTCTGTGGTAAACTGTTCAAAGAACAGTAATACCCTAAGTGAACAGGGATTATACTCTGTGTAATTAAATTTTACTTTGAATTATGGCTTGCCAAGCACGTTGTTGTTGTATTAGTGTGTCTGATAAGGCTGGAAAATGAAAAGAGGCACAAACAGTATGCAGCTCAGACTAAACGATCAAATTAAAGTTTATGCAAGCAGCCAATATGATCTCTCATGAAACATACTCTGTAGCTACAGGCCACAGATTAATGCTGCATTCTCAATGGTGTCTGCTTTAGACAAGCAGGATCCCCTGACAAAAAGCTGATCACCTAGTGATCCCGTGCTGGAGCCACTATTGACCAGCTATAATCTCTGGAGAAATCAGGAAGTCATTTGCCTGTAACACCCACAAAGGGAGTAAAAGAGGTTTGCCATTTGTCAAAATTCCTTCTATCCTTTCTCGCAACAAGACGGCCTCAGAGAACTGGGAGATGGCAATACTTCTGCTTATTTCCCCTATTCATAGTAATAACAATTGTAAGCAATGATAGTGTGTGGAATGGCAAGATAATGTGGACCCTTGACGTGTATTGAGAGCTTACGGATATATTGCCCAATGTATCAAATAATACTTCATATTTAATATATATATATATATTACCGTTCAAAAGTTTGGGTCCACCCAGACAATTTTGTGATTTCCCTGAAAACTCATATTTTTATTTATCAGATGAGTTGCAAAATGAATAGAAATATAGTCCGGACATTAACTAGGTTAGAAATAATGATTTTTATTTGAAATAATAATTTTCTACTTCAAACTTTGCTTTCATCAAATAATGCTCCCATTACAGCATTGCAGACCTTTGGCATTCTAGCTGTTAATTTGCTGAAGTAATCTCGAGAAATTTTACCCCATGCTTCCAGAAGCCCCTCCCACAAGCTGAATTGACTTGATGGGCACTTTTTGTGTACCATACGGTCAAGCTGTTCCCACAACAGCTCAATGGGGTTGAGATATAGTGACTGCGCTGGCCACTCCATTACAGATAGAATACCAGCTGCCTGCTTCTTCCCTAAATAGTTATTGCATAATTTGAGGTGTGCTTTGGGTCATTGTCCTGTTGAAGGATGAAATTGGCTCCAATCAAGCGCTGTCCACAGGGTATGGCATGGCATTGCAAAATTGAGTGATAGCCTTCCTTATTCAAAATCCCTTTTACCTTGTACAAATCTCCCACTTTACCAGCAGCAAAGCAAAATCAGAGCATCACAGTACCTCCACCATGCTTGACAAATGGCATCAGGCACTATTCCAGCATCTTTTGAGTTGTTCTGCGTCTCACAAATGTTCTTCTGAGTCATCCAAACACCTCAAACTTCAATTTGTCTGTCCATAACACTTTTTTCCAATCTTCCTCTGTCCAATGTCTGTGTTCTTTAGCCCATATTATTTATTACATTTATTAGCCAGTCTCAGATATGGCTTTTTCTTTGCCATTCTGCCCTGAAAGCCAGCATCCTGGAGTCGCCTCTTCCCTGTTGACGTTGACACTGGCGTTTTTCAGGTACAATTTAATGAAGCTGCCAGTTGAGGACCTGTGAGGCGTCGATTTCTCAAACTAGAGACTCTAATGTTCTTGCCTTGTTGCTTAGTTGTGCAGCGGGGCCTCCAAATTCTTTTTCTACTCTGGCTAGAGGCTGTTTGTGCTCTCCTCTGAAGGGAAGAAATCTTCTAGGAAATCTTCAGTTTCTTGGCAATTGCTCACATGGAATAGCCTTCATCTTTCAGAACAAGAACAGACTGTCGAGTTTCACATGAAGTTCTCTTTTTGCGAGTTTAATCGAACCAACAAATGTAATGCTCCAGATTCTCAACTAGCCCAAAGGAAGGTCAGTTGTATAGCTTCTCTAATCAGCAAAACTGTTTTCAGCTGTGCTAACAATTAAA
>JAODAL010031479.1:0-48387 GCA_025379985.1 Phyllomedusa bahiana
CACCTTCCAAAAGGGCGTTAAACAGTGATAGCATACGAGGGGCCAGTTCTTGTGTGAATGTCTTGTAATACAGATAGGAAAACCCATCAGGACCGGGGGCTTTACCCGTCGGGAGTTCTTTAATCACTTCAGTAAGCTCGTCCAAACAGATCGGGGAGCTAAGCTTGTCAGCCGCATCAGCCGACAACCGCGGGAGGGAGCAGGACGCTAGGAAAGTGTCTATCTTAGCTTTTAGCTCTGAGTCAGAGGACCGGGGGTCTTTGGGGAGGGAGTACAGCCTAGAGAAGAAATTACCAAATATATCTCCTATAGCCGTCGGGTTGTAGTTAAGGGTACCATCTGGGCCTTTCAAGGCCTGCGGGACCGAATTAACTTTCCTCTCTTTGAGCTGCTTAGCCAGGAGAGTGTGCGCCTTGTTGCCAAACTCGTAGAATTTCTGTTTGGAATATAGCAACATTCGCTCAACTTTCCTTAGTACTAGGTCTTTTAAACGAGATCTGGTTTCCAAAATAGAGCGCAGGGTACCAATATTTGGTCTAGAAAACATCAGGGTCTGCAAGGACTGAAGACGACGCTGCAGGGCCTGGGCTTGGGCCTGGGCATCCCTTTTCAGTCTAGCTCCTAAGGAAATACACTTCCCTCTAAGGACAGCCTTATGCGCCTGCCATAGGGTCGAGACTGACGACACTGAGCCTTCATTAAGATCAAAGAAGGAGTTAAGGGCACTTTGGATTTCGTCTCGAAGATCTGGCCTACGTAGCATAGAGTCATTCAGACGCCAATGACAGGAGCGTGTGCAAGGGGGTCCGGTTTTAAGGAAGAGCGATACTGGCGCATGATCAGACCAGGAGATGTGGCCAAGCTGCGCATCTGACATCATTCGTAAGAGTGGGGTATTCCCAAAGAATAAATCAATTCGGGAGTGGGTCTGATGTGGAGGGGAGTAGAAGGTAAAAGACCGGTCTGTAGGATGGTTTATCCTCCAAAGGTCAAATAAACCATGCTTCCTGACTAATTTACGCAAAGCCATAGCAGCCTGATTCAGGGACCTCGCAGGTGATTTCCCCTGAAGGGAGTGTCTATCCATACTTGGAGAAAACACCAGGTTAAAATCCTCCTCTATTATAAGTGCCCCGGGAGGGAGCCTAGACAATTTAGCAAAAACTCGGGATAGAAAATGAATTTGAGAAGAGTTAGGGGTGTATAGATTACACAGAGTAAGCGGGGTCCCATGCAGAGTGCCCTGGAGAATTATGTAGCGCCCCAGAGGATCAATGTCCAAGTAAGTTATCTGGAGGGGGCACGCGGCCGAGATAAAGACAGCAACACTGGCTTTCTTCCGGCCACTGGAAGCAGAGTAAGCGACAAGGAATGCAGCCTTGGCAAATTTAAAGAAGCCCTGCGAGTCAAAGTGAGTCTCTTGGACAAATGCTATGTCTGCTTTCAATATGCGAAGCTCGCGTAGGAGGAGACGGCGCTTCACATTGGAGTTTAGACCCTTTACATTGATGGTTACACACGTGACCA
Organism: Phyllomedusa bahiana; assembly: GCA_025379985.1. NCBI lineage: Eukaryota > Metazoa > Chordata > Amphibia > Anura > Hylidae > Phyllomedusa > Phyllomedusa bahiana. The sequence goes on from JAODAL010031479.1 coordinate 1,528, forward strand.
TTATCGGCGTGTATAAAGGGGAGACACAAAAGGAGAACAGGACAAGGCACGAGTCAAAGGGACGCTAGACAAAAAGTTAAAGTGTAGTGCACTCGACAAAAACCAACGTATTAGAACAACCCTTGAAAGAAGGTCAAATTAGATTATATAACTACGATCACCGGGTAATGGGGGGTGAGGGTAGGTGGTGACTCGCTCTAATAGTTCGAGCACCACGAACCCTCAGTCCTCAAGGCCCGGAAAGGAGATGAGCTCGCCCTAAAATCCAGGGCGCAGACCCGCAAAGGAGAACAGTGAAGTTGGACCGTATGCGCTCGCAGTTGAGACACACCTAAAAGAGATAATAAAATGAGCAAACATTAAAGGTGAAACTAAGCCGCCCAGAATGGAGCGGAGTGACACGAGCCCATAGGACACATGTCTAATTTTATTAGACTAGATCATAACCTAGAGGGGAGGAAAAAGAACATGTTAGGCAAACCCAGGATCCTCTAATCAGAATTGGTGAGATGGGGTATGTGGGAGTCTGCGACCGGCAGGGGACTCGTTGGTTGCACAACGTTTTTTCCGTGCAGAATGTTGCCATACTGGTAGGTCGGGGGGGGGGGGGGACAGAATATCTAAGTCCCAGTCGGGCAATTGGGGTGCTGAGATCTGGAGGAAGTCGCAGAACGGTTGCAGATCGTCCTGTGTTTTCAGCGTGGCCAAACAACCATTCTTCCTGGCCATAAGGGAGAACTGGAAATTCCAGCGGTACATAATTTGGCGATCTCTCAGGATAGACAGGAGTGGTTTCAGGGAGCTTCTTTTTTGTAGAGTCACCCATGAGGGGTCCTGGAAGAGTTGTATTGTTGCGCCCTCGTGGTCCAGTGTGCGCATGCCCCGGCCTTTCATCATTATACGTTCTTTGGTAATGAAATCATGAACACAGCAGATTAAATCATGGGGGAGGGGCGAAGACCCTTTTGGGCGGAGTGCTCTGTGGGCTCTGTCCAGCTTAATAGGGTGTGTGGGCTGCTCGCCTAGGATCTTGTTGAAGATGGCTTTTAATGTGGATGGAATGCTGTAAACACTGACTTTTTTCAGGCAGGCCCCTAATCCGAATGTTATTCCGCGCCCCCTATTGTCAGATCCTAACAATCCCCTAACCCAGATCACGTATTACCGACGCTTGAGCTACCAGCGGTGGGTGAAGGGTAGATAGATAACTTTGAGTAGCCGCCTGATCTTGGTCTAGCAAGTCCACTCTATCAGTAAGATGTATAATGTCCTGCCGTAGTTTGTGAGATTTGTTTGCAGGTATCTTTAACCTCGCATTAAGGTTTTGGAAGTCTGTTTTTGTCGGCAAGAGTTGAAGGTGACGGGTCCACTGCTGGAAATCTAGCGGAAACGATGGAGCTTGGATCTGAGAGGCCAGATATGAGGACTGGGTATCTGGCTGGTGACTATGAAGTGGCGGCCCAGGAGACTGAGATATGGATGGGCCCACTGAGTCCCCTTGAGAGGCATCCCACAACTGTGGGGGGGAAGGTGATCTTCCTCCATGTGGCATCTCCCCGACTGGAGACCCCCCAGCAGGGGTAGAAGGTCCGGTACTTGGGTGGAGGGGGCTCCAGGCCGGGTAGCGTCTGCTGGTGGCAGGGCTCCTGGGGGCCTGAGAGTGGCAACTGCGCTGGGGGGACATCCTGAAGTTGGGGTTCACCCCAAAAAACACCGTGCCCAGATTGCCTGGGGTGGTACTGTCAGACCCAGGTGGGGGGGTGCCTGCCAGCCTGGCTTGGTGGATGGGAGACCAGCATGGCGCCCGGCGTGCAATCACCACGCAAAACCCCCGTAGCCGAGGTGATATCTATGTGTCCCTGAAGAGGATGAGTCTGGGTTGTGATCGCAGCCGGAATGCTGCAGCCCGTATCCCTGCTGCAGGAGTGGTTATCAGAGAGTTCTGCAGTAGAGGGAAGTTGTGGGGATGGAGGCGCCACGGGACCGACGGCCGGGAGTACAGTCACCAGTGGCGTGTCCCCGTGACTGTAGAGAGGCTTCTGTAATACGGCCACTGAGAGGGAGGATGAGCTCTCTGAATCAGGGCTCGAATGCAGGGAGTCCCCTGCTTGCGCAGGCCTTACCGCTTCCGTTGCTGTAGGGCCAGGAGGGTCCAGGCCGGGCTGCAAGATGGCGGCAGCTGCTTGTTGTAGGGAAGCGCGGGCCGGGGAGTCAGGTAGGTTACGGACCTTACCTGATCCGTCGGGGTCACCGGGGACTTCAGGCTCTTGGGAGATAAGCGGCAGTGAGGCTGTTAGCTCCTCCGGTGAGCGCCGGGACCCCCGCTCTCCTCTGGCTGTGAGCTGGTTACCGCCAGTTAAAGATGGCACCGGACCCTCTGAGGAGCTGCAGCTTCCCGCGCTCCTTGTTATGAAGATCCTATGCCCGATCCTGGAGTCGGAGGAACTGGGGCTGCAGCGGGCGTTCTCCTGGGTGTCCGGGTACGGCTTCTCCCCATCTAGGGTGCGAATGGAGCAGAATAGCAGCAGAATTTGGCGGCTTGGTAGCGGAGCTCCTTCAGTGTGCGGCCATCCACTGAGCTCTCCAAGCCACGCCCCCCGGTTTTATCAATTTCTTCATAAATGTTTGACTGTCATTGATTCTTGGCACAAAACAATATGGAGATTGGTAACTCTGCTAGACAATACATGAAGGATTAAATAAATAATAGTAATTTAGTGATAGACATAAAGGGCTTATCCTGCCATAAACATATCTACAGGATATAGGCGATAAGATTAGAGCCAAAATCCTATATCTGGGCTTTATATAGTAAAAGAGCTTACTTAGGCCTTTTTCCCCACAATGTCTATCCTCCTAACCAACTTCTATCACCTGATAAATCATTATGTACTTTACTAGGAAAGGAACTACACCAGTTTTTGTCCAGGAGACCCCACCACCCTTGACTTGGCTTTATACCAAAGGCATTACAACCAGAACTTCCAGACCACTAGAAATCTACAGAATGTAGAGTATTTTAACACTACTCATTGAATATGACAATATAGGTTAACCAGTTACAGATCTTTTGTTAATCCTAATCTAGATAGATAGATAGAAAGAAAGATAGAAATCAGAAGAATTAGATGTATCTATCTATCTATCTATCTATCTATTTATCTATCTATTTATCTATCTATCTATCTATCTATCTATATCTGTCTCCTATTTAAGTCTTATTATTTAAGGACAAATGCGTTATCAAAAGGTAGCTCAAAATCTCCATAGCTGATATGGAAATGTTCGTTTTCGGCAGGATATACATGAATAAATCAATGTCCAATCCAATTCAGAGCAAAGATGACTCACTCCCGGCTTTATTAAAGTTACAGAATTCTCTAGGCACATCACTTATTGTTACAGCAATAAATTCATGCCTTGTGTCCTTCAAAGGAAATCCACACAGAACAGTGCACTCTCTGGGCCATTCCAATACGTTACTGTTTTGACAATAGCTTTAACCCTTTACATTCTTTGACATTTAATTCGATCATAGGTGATGGATTCATTACATGAGTATATACACAATGATCTTGTGTGTACTGTCCATGTATCCACAACATCAGTCCTATATAGAGAAAAAAAAAAAAGGCTCCATATGGCGGAGACTTCCAGATGTTGGAGAGAATCGGTAGAAAACACAAACTGCTCACCTGGTAGAGATATGCTCATAACAAGCACGTTTCTGTACAGAAGCTTAAGCAGTTTTAATCCAGCTACTGCTCCTCTATGACTGGCTGGTCATGCAATAAAGGCAGCCGCTTCAGTCTCATCAAGAGGAAAGAAAAAAATAAGGAAACTTTGGCGCTATTGGATGGAGGACAGAGGCTTGTATCCAGTTCAATAGAATTTATTTTAGGCTATGTGTTTCAGCACTGAACAGATACCTTTTACTGGCCGGAGAACAGATATCTTTCATTGGCCTGAGGAAGGTAACTGTTCGGTGCTGAAACACATGGCCTAAAATAAATTCTATTAACTCCTTCCCGAGAGACGGTCATAATAATATTGGCTCTTCGTCACCCCCAACCATCCCTTTATCTTCCCAGAGCCATAACTTTTATATTTTTCCCTCTATGTGGACATATGAGGGGCTTTATTTTGCAGGACAAGATGGCGCCATTGACTGTACCATATAATATACTGGTGTAAAATGTGAAAAAAACATACTTGCGTAATGTTTGCGGGGGTTTTGTTTTAACAGCATTCACTCTTTGGTATAATTGATGTGTTATCTGTATTCTACAGGTTCACGTGATTCCGGAAACACCAAACAAGTAGGGTTTTCGCTATGCTTTAGTCCCGTAATAAAATCCAAACATTGTCTATTCCTAAATTTGCACTGCAGCGACATGTTCTGTGACAAAAAACCTTTTTGTACTAACATCTATAGACCAGAGTGAGGGTGATTTTTTTGTGGGCTGAAGCGTACTTTTTATTGGTACCAATTTTTTTTCTATGATGTTCAGCGTAAGGGAAAATGATGTTGTATTTCAATAGATCGGACTTTTAAGGATACGCCGATACCAATTATGTGTAACTTTTTTATTATTATATTTTAATTTGTAAATTGGAAAATGGTGGGGTGATTTGGACTTTTTATATTTTTATTTAATTTTATACTTTTTTTTTACATGTGCATTAAATCCCCTCGGGAAACTTGACCCTATAGGGGGCGCAATCATTAGTACAACCCTCTTGGGGAGGAAGTAATAGAAGGGCAGACATGGTTGCCATGGAAGGCTTCATAATGCTTCCAGCCACCATGTTAACGGATTGGCTCCCCGTATTCTTACTACGAAGCTGCCAATCACAGTGAGAAACGCCATGTGGCACTATTTCTCATTCATTTAGAGGGTTAAACAGCTGGGAACGGAGCTGGCTGACACCAACCTTCTTTGTATGGGGATTATTGAGTAGTCCTGCTACATAGACCCTTACTGGCACCAGGATGTACTCATATGTCCTGTGTTCATATTGGGTTAAACTGGAGATAAGCCTCAGTCCTCCATCCAGCAGGGACCAAATTTTCCTTTTTTTTTGTCCTCTTGATGTCCACAGCATCAGTGGCAGCAGTGCTATATACAGCCATGCTCCTGTCATATCTAACCTCTTAGGTCTGGTCTACATCTGTGTTGTTATTTCCAATTTTCTGTTCCATCATAGGGACAGAAAACCAAAAATAATGAAGGCACCGGATCTGTTATATGATGAACACCAACTGCACCCATTGGATCCCATTGCCTACAAAAGGGTCCATCACTTGAGCTGAAAAAAATAGCACAACATTGTAATGGTTCGGTGGATTCGCTGGACCACCGCAAGCGATTATAGTTACGGGCAGACAGTCAGGGCAGGCGGCAAACAGGCAAGGTCAGGAAACGTAGCGGAACGGACTGGTACACGGGTAATCAATACGGAACTCCAAAACACTCTCTTGACAAACTAACGCACACCAACAATCTGGCAGAGAGTGCTGGGGGCGTATTCCTTATATAGGACCAGCGGCCGGCAATAGATTAATTACCGGGGCGCTGGCCCTTTAAATCCAGACCAGTCGTCGCGCGCGCCCTAAGCAGCGGGTACGCGAGCAGCGGTCGGGACAGGCAGGAGCAGCGTGCATAGGAGCGTGGACGGGTAATTGAGCCGGCGTCAGGGACCGGGCAGCAGGGGGATGGTCGCAGGGAGCCGCAGCACCCACGCCAGACCCCCTGCGGGCAGGTGGGCGGCCGCGGGGGGCGACGGCACCCGCGCCCGCCCCCATGACAGTACTCCCCCCCCTTAGGTCTCCCCCTCTTCTTACAGAATTTAGAGAGGAGGTCAGGTGACAGATTAGCCTCAGGTTCCCACGAACGCTCCTCCGGCCCGAACCCCTTCCAGTCAATCAGAAAGAACCGCTTCCCCCTCACTGTCTTCTCCACCAGCACCTCCTTGACCTCAAAGATGTTATCAGCGTTGGCCACAGGAGAAGGTGAGACAGATCCACTGGAGAAGCGATTCAGCACCTTAGGCTTGAGGAGCGAAACATGGAAGGCGTTCGGGATAGGCAGAGTAGGAGGCAAGCGGAGCTTGTAGAACACCGGGTTTAGTTGCCGAAGTACAACAAAAGGGCCCAAATACTTAGGGCCTAACTTATAACTGGGCACCTTGAAACGAATGTATTTGGCGGACAACCAAACTCTATCACCTGGCTTAAATAGGGGCGGAGGTCTACGGTACCTGACGGCCTGAACTTTGGTGCGAGCGGAGGCCCGTAGAAGGGCCTGTCGCGTGACTTGCCAAAGTGCCTTGATGTCCCGCACCTGGGCATCCACGGCAGGAACGTGACACGAGGTAGCCAGAGGGAGAGGCGGGCGGGGATGTAGCCCAAACACAATAAAAAAAGGAGAAGCTCCAGCGGACTCCGAGTCTAGTGAATTATATGAGAATTCCGCCCAGGGGAGGAGGTCAGACCAGTTATCCTGACGGGCGGATACAAAATGTCGTAGGTAGGTGCCTAAAACTTGGTTAACCCTCTCTACCTGCCCGTTAGTTTGAGGGTGGTATGCAGACGAGAAGTCTAGCTGAACCTGCAACTGACCACATAGAGCCCGCCAGAATCTCGAAACAAACTGGACCCCCCTATCCGAGACGATATGCAATGGGAGACCGTGTAAACGAAAAATGTGCTGAAAGAAGTGCTGGGCAAGCTGGGGGGCAGAGGGCAACCCGGGCAGAGGAACAAAGTGAGCCATCTTCGAGAATCTATCTGTCACCACCCAGATGACAGTGTTTCCAGAGGAGGCCGGGAGGTCCGTAACAAAGTCCATGGCTACATGGGACCAAGGTCTTTCTGGCACCGGGAGAGGCTGAAGCAGACCCGCGGGTCTGAGACGAGGGACTTTATTACGGGCACAGGAGGTACAGGCCAGGACAAAGTCTCTAACATCTTGAGCGAGAGTGGGCCACCAATAATAACGAGCGATTAGCTGCAGGGACTTATGGACTCCAGGATGACCCGCTGTTTGTGAGGCATGTCCCCACTTCAGGATTCGGGGCCACATGGCAGGGCGTATGTAGGTCTTCCCAGGAGGCAGATGTTGAAGGTCCACTGGGGCCGCCATGAGGAGATGTTCAGGAGGAATTATGTGCTGCAGAGGCGGCTCCAAGCCCACTGTGTCTGAGGATCTAGAGAGGACGTCTGCTCTGACATGCTGTTCTTCCCAGCTGGCCGAAAGTGGAGTAGAAAATCAAAGTGGGCGAAAAAAGTGACCACCTGGCTTGCCGAGGGTTCAGTCGTTGGGCAGACTGCAGATAGAGAAGATTTTTGTGATCGGTGAATATATCGATAGGGTGGCGAGCGCCCTCCAGCAAGTGCCGCCATTCTTAACTAACTAACTTAATGGCCAGTAATTCACGATCACCAATAGTATAATTATTTTCAGCTGGGGCGAAGGTTTTTGAGAAGAAGCCGCAAGTACGTAGTTTTCCAGAGGAGGACTTCTGTAGGAGGACAGCGCCTGCACCTACTGAGGAGGCGTCCACTTCTAGGACAAACGGACGCTGCGGGTCCGGATAAGACAGAACTGGAGCAGAAGCGAAAGCTGATTTAAGATTATCAAAAGCTTCTTGATCTTCTGGCGGCCAAGATTTAGGGTTGGCATTTTTCTTCATAAGGGCCACCGGCAGAGCCACGAGCGTGGAGAAATGCGGGACGAACTGTCTATAATAATTTGCGAACCACAGAAAGCGTTGGTTAGAGCGAAGGCCCACAGGTCAAGGCCACCGTAAGACTGCTGAGAGCTTTGAGGGGTCCATCTGGAGACCCTGATCCGAGACGATGTACCCCAGGAAGGGCAACGAGGTGCGTTCAAACAAGCATTTCTCCAGTTTGGCATGTAACTGGTGGTCACGGAGACGTTTGAGCACCTGGTGGACATGGAGGCGGTGAGTTTCCAGATCAGGAGAGAAGATTAAGATGTCATCTAGGTAGACGATAACGCAGACGGAGAGGAGATCGCGGAAGATCTCATTGACAAAATTTTGGAACACCGCCGGAGCATTGCAGAGGCCAAATGGCATGACAAGATATTCAAAATGGCCATCTCTGGTATTAAAGGCCGTCTTCCACTCGTCGCCTTCACGGATACGAATCAAGTTGTATGCTCCCGTAAATCCAACTTGGAAAAAAAATTTGCGCCACGCAGGCGATCGAACAACTCCGAGATCACAGGCAGGGAGTATCGATTTTTTATAGTAATTTTGTTAAGTCCCCTATAATCGATACAGAGTCGGAGAGTACCATCTTTCTTTTCAACAAAGAAGAAGCCGGCCCCCGCAGGCGAGGAAGACTTGCGTATGAAGACTCTACGGAGATTCGCCTGGATATACTCCGACATCGCCTTAGTCTCCGGAACCGAAAGAGGATAGACTCTGCCTCGGGGAGGAGTACTTCCGGGTTGCAGGTCAATAGGACAGTCGAACGGCCGGTGCGGGGGAAGAGTTTCGGCCTGTCTTTCGGAAAAGACGTTGGCTAGATCCTGGTACGGAGTGGGCAGACCTGGCAGAGGCTTCGTAGACTTTACAGAGGCGGGCCGTAGAACAGAACGGAGTACAGGAAGGCATCGCGAGTGGCACGCGGGGCCCCAACGGATAATCTTGCCCGTGTTCCAGTCCAAGGTCGGAGCATGGTCTTGCAACCAAGGAAGGCACAGGAGGATTTCCAAAGAGGAGCGAGGCAGAACCAGAAGTTTCAGAGTCTCCCTGTGTAGGGCGCCTATATGCAAAGTGAGAGGCGCAGTGCAGAACCAAATAGCGTCCTTTAGGCATTCGCCACTGACGGAGGAGATGAACATGGGTTTCTGCAGAGGGGTCACCGGGAGACGAAATTTGGAGACCAGAGCTTGGCTGACAAAAATTTCCAGCGGACCCCGAATCAAGGAAGGCGGTGGCTTGAAAGGTGCTGTCCGGCGAAATTCCACAGAGTACGGGAATGGTCAGACGGGGAGAGGCCGCACTGACACCTAGGGATGCCTCTCCTGTGAGCCCTAGGTGCGAGAGTTTCCCGGGCGCACCGGACAGTCCCCAATGAAGTGGCCAGAACCGCCACAGTAGAAGCACAGCTGCCTCTGACAATGCTGCGAGCGTTCCTCCTGGGTCAGGTGGGCTCTCTCGACCTGCATGGGTTCGTCCTCAGGAACCATTGGCAGAGGAAGTGGAGGTCGTTGGAAAACGGGAGCCAGACGAGGTAGCCGGCGTGGTCGGGCGACCTCCCGTTGGAGGCGGAGCTCTTGTTGTCTCTCGGCAAACCGAATATCAATTCGGGTGGCCAACCGAATCAGGTCATCCAGAGCAGAATGCAAGTCCCGACCAGCGAGCTCGTCTTTAATACGCCCCGAAAGGCCTTGCCAGAAGGTCGCCACCAAAGCCTCATTTTTCCAGTCCAGTTCAGAGGCTAGGGTGCGGAACTGCATGGAGTAGTGACCCACAATGGAGTCGCCCTGATGGAGACGGAGAAGAGCTGCGGCGGCGGAGGAGGTGCGGCCAGGTTCCTCGAAGACGGTGCGGAACCCCTGGTGGAAGGTTTGTAGATTTGCCATCAATGGATCTCCTCGGTCCCATAGCGGAGTGGCCCAGGCCAGAGCTTCGCCCGTTAGGAGGGTAATTATGAAGGCCACCTTAGCCCGCTCGGTAGGGAATTGATGCCTCAACTTCTCAATGTGGATGGAGCATTGACTGATGAAGCCTATAAACTTCTTCGGGTCTCCATCATAGCGTGAGGGGAGCGGCAGATGCAGAGATGGTCCCGGTGCAAAAGCAGGTGGCGCCATGGCTGCAGGAGCCACTGGTGCTGGCATGGAGGCGACAGCCGCAGGCGGAGGTATATGGGCCGCAAGGTTCTGCATCATGGCCGTGAGCTGGTAAATACGCTTGCTCTGCTGCCGTCGTGACGTCCGGGAGTTCGGGCAGAGGTACCCTGGCGGAATCCATGGCCAGATTGTACTATAATGGTTCGGTGGATTCGCTGGACACCGCAAGCGATGATAGTTAAGCCACGCCAGTGAGCGGAGTCTAAGTAGCCCCCAGTATTCACCAGAGCCTGCCGCAAAGCGGGATGGACTTGCTGCGGCATGAGGCTACCAGGTCGCTATCCCTGACGTGACTTGCTTGCGATGGCATCCGGGGTAATGCGTGGTACAGAGATGTAATCCAGAAGCGTAGTCGGGGACAGGCAGAAGATCAGGACAGGCGGCAGAGGTTCGTGGTCAGAGATGGGCAGACGGTCAGGGCAGGCGGCAAACAGGCAAGGTCAGGAAACGTAGCGGAACGGACTGGTACACGGGTAATCAATACGGAACTCCAAAACACTCTCTAGACAAACTAACGCACACCAACAATCTGGCAGAGAGTGCTGGGGCGTATTCCTTATATAGGACCAGCGGCCGGCAATAGACTAATTACCGGGGCGCTGGCCCTTTAAATCCAGACCAGCCATCGCGCGTGCACCCTAAGCAGCGGGTACGCGTGGGGCGGCTGGGACAGGCAGGAGCAGCATGCACAGCGTCCTCTTCCTGTGCTCTGCCTCCCTCTTACTTCTTTCCATACCTACAGATAAAGCACTTGTTTACCATTTCCCCTGAATGGATAAACCTTCTACTGTTTCCACTTTTAATCATATTATCCACTCCGCTACTAAACATATTAAGGGTCTCTCTAAATGGTATGATTTTCTGGTTACGCCTGCTACTAACGCTAAAACTCACTTTATTACTGAATGGGGTTCAGGACTACTCTTCCTGCGATATTTTTGTTCCTAGCCTTAACTTTCAAAACCAAGCACTGTAGTTATGTTGATAATATTGAAATTATGACAAAAATTCATCTCAGATGGTATTTGTCTTCAATTTGACTAGCCCATATACACAGTGTCTTGAATCACTTGAATAGATAAAACGATTAAAAAGTTATTCCCACATAAAGTGACACATGATAGATATGAAAAATAGGGCTCAAAACTAGCTGTTATGGTAAGGGGTTAATGATGACAGCTTTGGCCCCCAGTACAGCTATGATCAGTAACTGAATCAATAACTTTTTATAGGGAGGCAAATGTAGTCTGAACGCCACCTCCTGCCTCATTAGTGTTCGTCACAGGTAAAGTTCTTAAGCTCAGTTTGCTCAGATTTACTACGATGAAAAGGCAAAGCCCATAAAAAGGAGCATCTGATGTTTTGTGGCCCATTGGCGTATAGATGGATGTAATGTGGGAGGGGTGGAAACTTCCGCGCAAGAGCCTAGAAACGACCCGACCAGCCTTATTTCCGTATCGGAACAGAGTGGATTTCATGTAGGAGCGCTGGATCTCCTCTCTGCGTCCCAGCCTTAAGTCAAATACTCTCTTGGCACTCTCCCAGCCTCTCCTAGATGCCACTGAAGAATCAGTAAGGAATTTTTTATAAGCTATCTTCACCTCCTCAGTCGCTCTTCTATACTCAGTGTTTAATTAACGCCGATATGAAGTTGTGTAGGCTATAATGCGGCCTCGCAAAACGGACTTAGCCGTGGCCCAGTAAAGAGGGATGTCATCGGAGTGTGCTGCGTTGTTAGAAGCAAATTCCAGCCACCGTTCCTTTATTTTATCTGTGAAGGCTTCAGTTTTGTCCATATAGGGCGGGAAGCGCCAAATGAAATCTGTGCCTTTAGGGTAGGTATCTGCAACTTCCGTTACCACTGGTGAATGATCGGAGACGAGCATATCTAACATTTCAGAGGCTACTATTCTTTTCTGAAGATCGCTAGATGTAAGAATGTAGTCTAGGCGTGACCATGACTGCTGTGAATGGGAGTAGAAAGAATATTCTTTACAGTCAGGGTGGAGGTCCCTCCAACTACCAAAGGTTTCTGTGGAGTTCAGGAACCTCTGGAGCACTCCCGAGCTTGGTCTGCCTGGGTAAGCGCCAGAGGGGCCCGGACCTACCCTCCTGTCCAGAGTTTCGTCAAGGATAATGTTCATGTGTCCTCCAATAACAGTGGAGGTCACTGGGTCTCCCTGGATTCTGACCGTTAAGTCTGAGAAAAATGAGCTACATTGAGAATTGGGCCCATAAATATTGTATAAACTAATATCACTACCACCATAGTTTATGGTCAGATGGGAGCATCTACCTTCTTGCTCGGAGTTGTGGGACACCACTGAAAATGGGAAGTTCTTGCTTAATAACGTGAGGACTCCCGCCTTCCCTCCCTTTGCTGACGAACCGAAGACATGCCCAAACCATAGTTTTTCCATGCAGAAGAAGTCTTCGCGCTTTAAGTGTGTCTCTTGCAAAAAGACTACGTCTGGGCGGAGCTTCATTAGGTGGCGGATGACTCTAACCTGTTTATTGGGGGAACAGAGCCCCTTTACGTTCCAGGTGATAACTCTCATGGGGGACGTTCAGGGATGGGAGATAACCTGGAAAGATTGATGGGCATGAAAGGGATATTTAGCCACCGGCTGCCGTGGCTGAGGGATAGATTAGGGAGTAGAGACTTAGACCACTTGTGACATAACCAACGTGCATGAATTAAACATATCAATGAACAGAACATAGAAAATAGCAAAAACTGCGCAGAGAGTCAAGAACACAGTCACTTAGACTCTCCAACTGCGCGAGGGGACTTCACTTTTTTCTGGCTCGCAGGGGGAATATCACACGGAGATTGGAAAGAATGGTAAAGAGAACCTATTCCGTCCCTCCTGCCAGAGAAATGCAAAGTAAAAGGAAAGAGAAAAGAAAGGAAATTTTCCCTTCCCTTCCTCCTTCTCTGAGTTCTCCCAAATTGGTTCGCCACCACATGTAAGAGTCTTTTATCTGATACAACTGGAGGAAGCGCCGAGGCGGGTCCCCCTTACAAAGACCATCAAATGGCGCGTCCGCCTAAACTAGAGCAGGAGGAAACATGTGAATATCACAACAGGGCTCCAAGGAGCCTCCAAACAAACATAAGACCTATAAGAACTCTATGATCCCTGCGGGTTGTCCAAAGAAGTCCCAGGTTTAAAGTTCAGGTCGGTGAGTATCGAGGGGTCGCAGGCAGGCGACGATTGTCCTGAGACCTTCTCTGGCTAGGAGGAGAGGACTCCTGGGTAGAAAAGGAGGAGAGGTCATCCTCCACTGAGGGGCCCGGCCTTGCAGTAGATGAGGATGATCCAAGCAGAGGTAGAAGGTCTTCTTCAGCATCCCTAGCAGAGGTGTAATATCTTGCGCTGCACCCGGCAGGGTAACCTACAGGCAGGCTGGGTAGATGATCTGGAAGCGAACTTTCTTGTGAAACAGCTGGGTACAAATTTTGCTGAAGGCGCGACGTCGTATGGAGATGTCCACTGAGAAATCTTCAAAGACCATTATTTTATGGCCCTCTAGAGTCGGAGGGGTTTTGCGTTTTCGGAACGCCCTGAGGATGTCTAACTTGTCGTTGTAATCAAGGTACTTGATGATGATAGTGCGGGGCCTCGTCTTGAGATGTTCTCTTTTAGAGGAGCCAGCAGAGGGATCTGGTCCTATGCGATGTGCCCGCTCGACCCTGCAGGTGCGAGTGATGCCAAGTGATAAAGGGAGGGCTGACTGACAGATATCCTGTAGGTCTGACTGCTTTATCTGCTCCGGTAGGCCCACCACACCAAATTGCTCCTACGAGAGCGATTTTCAAGGTCTTCTATGCGATCGTATAAAATCTGGTGCTTCTTATTACTTGATGTTGGCTTGAGCTGCAGGGTATCATTTTCAGACTCCAACTGCATGACTCTCTGTTCCAGCTCCCCTAATCTGGCATCATGGGCCTGCAGGTCGCTTTGCAGCTTATTCAAGGAGGCTTGTATAGCAGCCTCAATTGTGGATGCAGCTCTGGGGTTATATGTCTGGCCACCTTCAGGGCTATCTGTTTGTAGTTCAATGCTGGGGAAGTGGAATCACTCATAGGAGCATTGGAGGGCCCGGCTGACGGGGGCTGGGAGTCTGTACAGACCTCACTGCTGCCTTGTTCCTCCGTGTGAGTGGCGCGTCGGGCGGCCATTTTAGGTTCTCCTCGCAGCGTGCGTGCGGGCAGTGGAGAGGCGTCCTTCTGGGTGCTCTTGAGGAGATATCTCTCCATCTACTTGCCGACCGGAACGTCCGGGTCTGTCTATGGGAGCAGCGGGAGCCATTCGGAGCCGCCGCAGCGGCTTAATAGCAGGTATGTGCAGGAGGGAGACGGAGAGCTCTCACAGCACATCTGCCAGCGCCAGCGCCGGAACCGGAAGTCCCCACTGTCTTTTGTTGTTGAGCGGTGCAGGTTCTCTGCCTCCAGAGATGTCAAAAGATGTTGTTGCCTTCAGAGGAGTTTGAGGCTCCCAGCTGCACAACTGCACTAGGAACAGAGCGGCAGTTAACAGCTCCATTCCTAGAGCAGTCTCTGTACACGGCGCGGAATGGAGGAAGCCTCTAATTCCCAACGTTTAACCCTTTGATTGCTGTGGTCTGTGACTGCAACATTATGAAAGGGGATTCCATCAGGTCAATGGGATTACCAGTGCCTGATGGAAACTGGAAACTGATTATACAATTTGCCCTGGGGACCTACAGTAGTCTGCATAGTAAGCCTGCTGTCAGGGCACATTGTATGCTAAATGTAAACATAGATAATGGGATTTAAAAAAAAGTAAAAAAAACAAAGTGTGGGAAAAATAAATAAATAAAAAAATTAAAATAAATATGTAATTCAAAAAATTATTGTGCATATATTACACTTAAAAAAACAAATCTACACATGTGTAGATATCCATGCGACTGTAATAACCTCTAAAATTCATCTAACAGGTTTACTGTGAAATGTGAATAGTGTAAAAAATAATTTACGAGAATGAATTAATAAAGACAATTTTTTATGTTTATGCAGCAAAAAAACCTAAAAAAAAAAATAAAATATGTTATGACTGTTAAAACGCAGGTAGGCAAAAATTTTAAAATTTAGCTGGTCATTAAAGAGGAACTAGCACCTCCAGGGAAGCGTCAAGAAGAAAAAAGGGCAAAATGAAACACTTCCTTTTTAACTTCATTTGGAAAATCAAAGATTTCCCTGGGGAATTTGTTTTTTAAAAAGCTTGGCCCTTTAAGACGGGCTGAAGTTTGGCCAAGTAGGCACCGACGGTTGAGGTCACTATGTGACAACTCCCTTGAAACAAGGGGGCAGATGAAGGGCACTTCGAATGAATGTCGAGTCTCTTTTTTTTTTAATGCCCTGAAGCATGAAAGTGTTTTTTTTCGATTATAAATGGGTTAAAGTTCGACGCGCCTTCCCCTGTGTTTGGTGCAAAAAGGGCTTAGGGCATTAGTAAAAGTAAAATGTTTAAAGACTTTTGATAGGCTAAAAAAAAAATCATTAGAATAGCATGTCAGTGAATAGAAATTTTGGGACTGATCTTGCTTGGGGACCACAGGTCCCACAATACTGTGCGTGTGGCTCTTGTTTGAGAATAAAGGGGGGAGAGCGCAAAATAAAATTTTAAAATTTTAAAGTGTAAAAATTATAAAATCTTTAAAAACAAAGCGGGGGTTATTTAAGTAAAACTAGTTTTAGTTCTATTAAATTTAAATGCATTTTTTGAAGTTTTTTTATATTTTTTGAATTAAATTTTTAAAATTTTATGTACATTTGTTTTATTAATTTAAATAATTTTAAATTTGTATGTTTAAAAATTATCAGGGAAAAACTTTTATTATTGCACTCATGTAAGTTGAGAAATAAGGAATTTTTGCCCTAAAAGCAAATCAGTCCACTTCGATCATTAAAATAGGCTTTTTGTTTGAACGAAGCGCCCAGTTTTGCCGAAGCATTCAAATATGTTCTAAAATTTTTCATGTGGGTGACACCCCCCCCGAATGCCCCCAAAAACCCTCCCCCCATGTTAGGCATACTGAAATGTTGAGTCTTAGAAAAAAATGCCCAAACCTTCATTAGGCGATTAGAATCGAGTCAACAGTGCATTTTACGCCCGAAAAAGGGTGAAAACTCCCCTACACATGCTCCCCAAGGGCATGTCCCCAGGATGGGGTTTTTGGCCAGTTTTTCAGCCCGGTTTGCGGTTTTTTAGACCCCCTGAAAAACCGGGGAAAAAGAGCACAATGGTGCTCATGGAACCCTGCAGAGCCCCCCGCAGGGTTTTTTTGTCCGGCGGTTTTGCCCCCCGCGTCCCGGCCCCCAAAGCATTGTGGAGCATAATTTCTGCCCCCGGTTTCCGCGAAAATATGTGCTTCTCAATGTGAAGGGGGGGGCTTTTTCTCTGTCATCGCAGAGAAAACCCGCCCCCCCCGGGGCCCGGGGGGACGGCCGCAAAACAGGAAAAAACCCGCTGAAAACGGCCATTTATTTGCCCTGTGCGGGGAACCACTCTAAACTGTTTTGAGCGGGGAGAGTCCCTTTGAAAGGGGGCCCAGAGAGTTACATTATGGGCGCTTGTTGTGGGGTTTTGCCCCCAATTTTGGGGGAAAACTGACCTCCCCATTGGGTTTCCACGTGGGG
Organism: Phyllomedusa bahiana; assembly: GCA_025379985.1. Taxonomy (NCBI): domain Eukaryota; kingdom Metazoa; phylum Chordata; class Amphibia; order Anura; family Hylidae; genus Phyllomedusa; species Phyllomedusa bahiana. The sequence continues at coordinate 18,088 of JAODAL010031479.1, forward strand.
CGCAGTGTGCGGTGTTAGGGCAACCTTCCCACTTTCGGATGCCCCAAACTAAAGGGGCGCAAGGGGCACGATGTGGGGTTCGGGGGGGGACGACCACATTACAAAACTCCAGCTGCTTGCGCTGGTCGGCAAAATGCGGCGCTTGCAGCTCCGACAGGCAGACTAGTTAATGGGGTCAAAAACGTTTAAAAAGTTTTGTAAAAGTTGATAATTAAAATTAAAGAAAAAAATATAAATGCAAAAGAAATACATTCACTCTCAGCTCCGTGAGGCATGGAGTATGTTACAAAAAAAACTTTTCATTAGGGTCAAAAATTATCTAAAAAAGACTAAAAAATTTTAAAAAAAAAAACATAATAAAATCACTAACAAAAAACAAAAACGCTGAAAACAGGAAAATTGGGACTTGGAAATTGCCCGGGAAATATAATTCAAATTCTGAAGGGTTTTTCATTGGTCGGCATAAACCCGCCAATCAGAATAGGGGCGACAGTGACCCTTACAAACTTTTGGGGGTATTGGGCCAATCAAATGAAAAGGGGGACGTTAAAAAAACGTAAAAAAAGAAGACAAGGGGCTGATTGGTTTTAGCTCAGTTGGGAGTATAAATCCACCAGTTATGTATGTGTCGATTTTGAGTGGAGCAAGAAGGGGGGGGTAGAAGGGGGCCCAAAGTTATTACTGTATATGGGGGAAAAAATTCTATACTGTGAATGGTTGGGGGGAAAGGGGCTCGTCCCTGCTTAGCCAATCAGCAGATGAGTACTTATTTTTTAATTAAAAAGGGTTTTCAGGGGGGGTAAAGAAATGCAGAGCAGCTCTGTTTGTGATTGGCAAATTTTTAAAGGAGGCGCATTTTTTTTGGGGCCCAAAATGGGAGATCGAGCGCGCTTTTTTTTGGGTTTTCTAATGCAATCAAATAAAAAAAATGTACTTGGTAGAAATAAAAAACGTTTAGACCCCACAAATTGTCCCGTTGTGTTTTATAAAAAAGCATAATATGGGAAAAACGAAAAAAAAAACCAAAAAATTTTAATGAAAAAAAAATAATTTTTATTTCTTTATTTTCATACCCCCATATTATTGATCTTTGGGCTAACGAAAAAAAACCCAAAATAAATAAAAACTCTTTTAAATTTTCATTTGAATTTGTTTATTTTCTTTTTTATACCCATTTTAGGGTTCTTTTTTATTGAACACACCCGGCAAAATTTCGTGAGTCTTATCATTTGATTTCTGCCATGTACAGTTTTATTATGATTTTCATTAGGGAAAAAAATTTTAAAGCCCTTCACCCCGTCTCCCATTGGCTCTCCCCCCCTTTTAAAAATCAAAATTTTTCAACTTTTTCCAACCCCTTTTTTAGGCCCCGGGTTTGATTTTTCGCTTTAAATTTATTGATTCATTTTAAAGACAACCCCTTTTTTTTTTTTGGGGAATTTTTTTTTAAAGTTTTAAAAAATTAATATTGTTTTTTACAAAGCAAGATTGTATCAAATTTTTCCAAATTACAGAGGAAACAAACAAGTAACACCCTGCATAATCCCGGCCTGAAAAAAATTAAGATGTCTATTGTAAGAAATGTTAACCTTAATACATGGAAAACAAAAGAGTTTTCATTTTGTTTAAAAACCAGAAAAGAATCCTCTCAAGGGGGATAATGCGAAAACAGTCAGACAAAAACACACAACATAAAAGGGAAAAAAGGGGGGGGCCGTTTTGATGTTTTAAAAGTAGGAGGAGAAAAATGTAAACTTAGTGAACAAAAAAGGATTGTAATGTTTTTGGAAAGTATGCACATTACAAATGGTTTTCCCAAGTATCCCATATCAAGTGAAAGTTGTCAACCCTATCATTCAGCATGGCTGTCAAATGTTCTAGGGCTATAATATCCTTGAGGCAGCGATACACATCTTCTAGTCTCGGTGAATCCCTGCGTTTCCAATATGAGGCGATCATACATTTTACTGCTGTCAATATATACAACACCATTTTCTGGGTGGGCTTCTTCATTTTTGTCGAAAACAAATTTAATAGGCAGATATGGGGCTCCAGAGTCAACTGCACGTCGAGCATATCTTTAACAAAACCTGCCACATCCACCCATAGCTGTCGAACCATTTTACAATCCCAGAAAATATGAAAGACATTGGCGGCTTTTTCGTTACAACGCCAGCATGAGTCAGGAACAGTGGGATTAAACGAGTGCAAGAGAGACGGGGTGTGGTACCAAAACATAATATTTTTAAATTGGTTTTCCTTGTAAGTGTTACAAAGTGAGGATTGGCCGCCCTTTCCCACATGAGTTCCCACTCCTCTGAGAAAATTTTTCTGCCTAAAGTCTTTCCCATTTTAACATATAGGATGTTCAGGGGTATATCTGGGAATGGTTTTAACAGCAAAGTGTAGATGCTAATATCAAGCCTCTAGTCAGGTAACAGGTCCTGCAGAGTAATTCAAACCTATTTGGGAGGGAGACCCTTGTAGACTGCAGTAGGGAGGCCATAAAATGAGAATTTTTGTAATGGGAAAAATTTACTTTTTCCCGGAATCTGGTGTTCTGTTTTCAATATTTAAAAAAGGGGAGAATTTGCCTAGAGCGACGATCAACAATATCTGCAAATCTGAAGAGATTTTGCTCAAACCAAGGTCTGAAGGACATACCACCCAAAACCCTCGAGGAACATGGGTATAGAGGAAGGAGGTCATAGGCGAGGAGGGAGAGCAGAGGTTGAACCTTTTCATGCAGTTTTTCCATATCGCTCAAGTTAATTTGATTGGGCCCAAAAGTGGGCGATCAATGCGTACCCCAGAGGATGCCCAAAGTAATGAGTTGGGGTGTATAGGAGCAAGCCATAGCTTTCTATTTCTTCCCACTTAGATGTTGCCATCAAGGAAGACCAAGCGGGGACTCTACGAAGCTGGGCTGCCCAATAGTACTTGGTGAGATCTGGTACCGCAAGTCCTCCCTCTGTCCTGCCCGCCAACATCACACTCCTAATTCTGTGCCTTTTGTGAGACCAGATAAAGTCAAAGAAGGAGGCCTTTATGGCTTTTAAGTCTCTCAAGGGGATTGGGATAGGCAGTGCTTCAAATAGACATAGCATTTTAGGTAACAGATTCATTTTTATGGCCAGTTCGCCCATAGGGAAGGGAACTTTAGCCATCTTGTAGGTTTTGTTTCAGAGTATTGGGATGGAAATATGTTATAGCGTGCATAGAGGCAGTTAGTTTATCCAGGTATTTAAGGAGATGTTTTCCATTGTATGAAATTGGCCTTAATGACAAGCCTCTCCACAGATTTTATGGAAGGGCCGGTCTTACATTTTGATTTTATATCCTGATAAATTAGAACCCATCAATTGGGGCCCGTAATTAGGGGGGTGAATATGGGGAAATGGTAAGCAGGATACATCCGAAAAGGGATATTTTGAATTCACATCTCTAAAGGATCCCTTAATATTATTATTCATGCGGATCGCCGACGCAAGAGGCTCAACGCAAAGCACAAATATCAAGGGGGATAAGGGGCATCCCTGCCTGGTTCCATTAGAGATCTTTATTAGGGGCCGTTCACACGGCTTATTTCGCCATGGATTGGAGCCGTACTGCGCGCCCGATTTGCGCTGCAGTACGGCTCCAATCCATCGCAGTAATTACGGTAATCCACAATTCTCATAGAGAACAGTGGATTCCGTCGCTCCTCCCCGCTCGACGAATCCGCCGGGCGGGGAGAAAGTCACCTGCACATTATCCAGGCGCAATACGCGCCGTGGATAATGGAAGTCTATGGGGCCGTCGGGCAGCGCCCCCGCCCCGCCCCCGCACCCGCCCGTTATTCAGACCGGAATTTCGAGCTCAATTCGGCTCGCAATTACGGCTTGAATAAGACGTGTGAACATGGCCTTAAGGGTGACAGAGCTCCCGGTAGCTTAATGGCCGCTGTGGGCTTAGAATAAAGAGACCTGATTGCTTGCAAGAAAGGGCCCGTAATACCAAATTTCTGCAGGGTAGCCATCATATAGGACCAATTGAGGCGGTCAAAGGCTTTCTCTGCATCTAAACTCAGTAACAAAGCCGATTTGTCCATCCTATTGACCGCATCAATTGGGCTAATCACTTTTCTGGTGTTGTCTCCCCCCTGTCTCCCCAAAACAAATCCCACCTGGTCTTTGTGCACCCGATGTGGTAGCCCCGTTGCGAATCTGTTTGCTAATCGTTTTGTGAATAGTTTAAGATCCGCGTTGAGTAAAGCAATTGGTCTATAATTTGAGGCATCCATGGGCTCTCTAATGGGTTTGGGGATTAGGGATATATAGGAATGTAGAATGGATGTAGGCATTTCGGCGCCCTCAAGTGTCGCATTATATTCTTGCAATTGGCAGGGGGCAAGCTGAGGGGCGAATACTTGATAGTATAAGTAGGTCAGGCCATCTGGGCCTGGTGTTTTTCCAGGGGACACAGCCTTAAGGGCCTCTGTCAATTCTTCGGGAGTGATGGGTGAGTTAAGTGAATCGGTGGCTTCTGCAGTTAGTACCGGTAAGTTGCAGGAAGACAGAAAGTCTGTTAATACTTTATCCCGTTCTTGTTCGGAGCGTGGAAGGGTGTCCGGGAGGAAATACAGGGAAGAGAAGTATTTATGAAATAGTTTGCCTATTCGATCTGGGTCATATGTCACCCGGCCTCTATCGTCTTTCAGAGCGTACGGCCTTCGTTTTTCCTCTTCATCTCTAAGCTGTTTAGCTAAAGGTGTGGCATTTATTTCCCCTTTCATAGTACCGCTGTCAGGCATAGAGCAGTAATTTCTCAGTCCCCCTCAGGGCTAGAGACCTGAGTTGGGAGCGGAGGTCCACTATTTTTCTGAGTTTAGCCCTAGTCGGTCTAGCCGCCAGAGACAGTTCCAGGTCTGTCAGCTGGGATTGAAGGTGTTCCCTCTGTTGATTTGTTTTTTTTTTATCCATGTACCCATAGATATACACCACCCCCGAATGACTGCTTTATGGGCTTCCCACAACACCATAGGGGATGTGACCGATTTCTCATTGGCGGAAAAATAGTCCACAATATGTTGTCTTAGTTCTTCCCTTGTGTGAGGGTTTTTGATTAGGGTCTCATTTAGCCGCCAATGACAACTCCGGATCGGGATCGTATGAGGTTTCAGGAGTAGAGTGATTGGGGCGTGGTCTGACCAAGAGATGGAGTTTATCTCAGCGGAGTTCAGGCGCCTCAGGGCCGGGATGTTACCAGAAAAATAGTCTATTTTCGAGTGAGAATTATGGGGGGGGCAGAAGAAAGTATATGAGCGGTCTTGTGGGTGGGCCACTCTCCATAAGTCAAAGAGGGCATGCTTCCTAATTAATTTTCTAAATTCCCTGGAAAGCCTAGCCTGGGTGGAATCTGAGGGTGTTGATTTTAAGTGTAGGCGGTCGGCCGTCTCTGAGAATGCCATATTAAAATCACCTCCAATTAGAGTTCTGGAGGAGGGCAAGCGCTCAATTTTATTTATTTTATCAAAAAGCGAATCTGGGCCTGGTTAGGTACATAGACATTGCAGAGGGTAAAAGGCGCAAAACCCCAAATACTTCCCATTAGTATGATATAACTCCACCTTTATCTATTATAGAACGCTGAACTTGCAGGGGGCAATCCCGAGCTACAGTATAGGGCCCCTCCCGCTTTTTTCTTTTGTTTGGGGGAGACATAAGCAGTGGGTAAAAGACCTCTAAGAAACTTTAAAATTACTTTTTTTATTGAAAGTGTGTCTCCTGGAGAAACACCCCCCCCTCCGTCTTCAAATTTTTGAGCCCCCATAAAATACCTCCTTTTTTGTGTGGGAAATTTTGAAGGCCCCTTTGACTTTAATTGATATTTATTTTGGGCCATCATGGGGATTTTTTACGGTGTCAGAATCTTCTATTTTTTCTCTCATGGTAACCAAGGCAAAGGACATGAAAACAAAAGGTGGGGAAACAACAAATGAACAAAAAACCCAACATTACCCCGAGGTGAACAAATTTCAACCTCAAAAAATTACCCCCCCGAAGTAAAATTTTCCCTTGGGAAAAGCAAGGGAAAAAAAAAAAGGGAAAAACACCCTCGAGTAAAAAAAAAACATTCAATGGAGACCCCAAATTTGGCTCTCTCACAGATAATCAAAATGAGAGAGGGCAGTGAAAGCTCCACATTTTTTCCCAAAGGGGGGGAAAAGTTTTTTTTTTAAAGAAAACCGGGACAAGGTCTCACTAGTGTTGACGTTATTATAAAAAAGGGTTTAAATGGGAAACAGTTTTTATGTTGAAAAAAATTTTTTGGGATCATGCGATAATTTGGGTTAAAATCTGGCATAAATCTATTAAAAATCGCCCCCATTTTTGGGCCTTCCTGTCTTTTTTGGGGGGCCCAAAAATCAGCTTTACAGAATAGAGCGGGGTGAGTTTGGTGTTGCGACGTCAAAAGGGGGAAATGTGTAGGGTTTTGCGATTGGCGGGGAAAAATCCCCATGCCCCTTTTTTAACATAGAACGGGCCCTCCTTTTTTCCATGATCAGGTCTCTCACGTCTCATAGCATGGGAAAAGTGCGCTCTCCCCTGTGTCCAAACAGCTAAATGAAATTACCCCATTTCTTCACAGAAAAAGCCTACTTTTAGCCTGTGATCCTACAATTAGTTAACCCGAGATTGGAAGATTTTTGAAATTAGGTAGGAAAATTTAAAAAAAAGGAGCATCTACCGCTGTAAACCCACGGAGGGAGCAGTGGGGGGGGGGGGGGGGGGGGGGCGAACACAGACAAGTTTTCTAAAAAATACTGATAAATTTCCCACCAAGATTTAAAGTTAGACATTGCACTGAAAATCGCTTTTTTAAATTAACAGTTTTCTTTTGAAATATTTCCGGGAATTTTGGGGCAACCTAACTTATTTAGGATACACATTTTTTCTAGAAAACTGCGGGTCTCTTTGTTAGGTGCAAAACTCCATTTTTTAATTATCAGAAATACTTTTCCCAGATAGGTTTTTCTTTTTCAATTTGGCCCATTCCGGCTTTTTTGATATAGCCACCCTGCAGTTAAATTAGAATCCAGCAATTTTTGTAGTAAAGGCACGGGTTTTGATAGGTGCCAAAAATACCTTTTTTTTTATCCGAATACTTTTCCAGATAGTTTTTTTTCACTTTTGCCCCACAAACAGTTTTGGGTTTCATTGAGGCCCCCTTGACTTAAATGTGAAAACGGGAAATTTTGTAGTCACCACAGTAAATTTAAAAGGGTGCCAAAAAATACCTTTTATTATCCGAATACATTACAGATACGTGTTTTTTCACTTTGGCGCACTACAGCTTTGTTCTTTTAGTCACCTTCCCACTTAAATGTGAATACAGCAATTTTGTAGTCACCACGGTAAAATTGAAAGGTGCCAAAAAAACCCTTTTTAAAAAACCGAAAACATTACAGATACGTGTTTTTTCCTTTTTGGGGAACTACAGCTTTGTTCATTGAGGCCCCTTTTGCACTTAAATTTTGAATACAGCAATTTTGTAGCCCCCCACGGGTAAATTTGATGGGGTTGCCAAAAAATACTTTTATTACCCCGGAATACATTTACAGATACGTTTTTTTTTCCACTTTGCGCACTAAGCTTGTTCATTGAGGCCCCTTGCACTTAAAGGGTGAAACAGCATTTTTGGCGAAAGGCCAGCTTTTTTGAAAGATCTATTTTGCAGTTAAATTAAAATCCCGGGCAATTTTGTAGTAAACCCCCGGTAAATTTGGATAGGCCAAAAAAAAACCTTTTATTACCCGAAAAAACTTTTAAAAATTTACGTTTTTTTTTGCACTTTTGCCCACCAATTTTTTGTAAGCCCCCTTTTCATTAAAATTTTTGAACCACCCCAAATTGTGTAAAAAACCACGGGTTAAATTTCCCCATAGGTGCAAAAAAAAACCTTTTATTATCCGAATCCCATTACAGAAACGTTTTTTTTCACTTTTGCCCGGGGCCCCAGATTTGTTGAAAAAGGGGCCCCCTTTGCAGTTAAATTTGAATCCACAATTGTGTGTTACCACAGGTAAATTTAAAAAGGGTCCCAAAAAAAAACCTTTTATTACCCCAAATTTACATTACAGATACGGGGGTTTTTTCTTTTTGGGTGCACTACGTTTTTGTTCTTTGAGGCCCTTGCACTTAAATTTAATACAGCAATTTTGTATCACCACAGTAATTTTAAAAGGTCCAAAAAATACCTTTTTTATCTAAATTTACTTTTTCAGATACGTTTTTTTTCATTTTTGGCGCGGGCCAGCTTTGTTTGATAGACCCATTTTTGCATTTTAAATTTGAAAAAAAAAAATTTTTGTAGCACCACGGGTGAATTGATAGGTCCCAAAAAAATCCCTTTTTAAATTATCCAAAATACATTCAGATACGTTTTTTTTTGGCCCCTTTTTGCCCAGTCCGGGATTTGTTATAGAGCCCCTTTTCAAAAAAAATTTTTAAATCCAGCAATTTGAAATAACCACGGGTGAATTCAAAAGGGAAAAAAATACCTTTTATTATCCGAATCCATTACAGTAAACTTTTTTTTTTTTGCACTTTTGCCCGTCCAGATTTTTTTGATAGACCCCCCTTTGCAGTTAAATTTGAATCCAGCAATTGTGTATTTTACCACGGGTGAATTGATAGGTGAAAAAAAATACCTTTTATTACCGAAAACTTTAACAGATACGTTTTTTTTACTTTGGTGCACTACACATTTTTGTTCATTAGGCACCTTGAAATTTAAAATGGGGAAAACGCAATTTTGTATTCACCACGGGTTTGAATTAAAAAGGTCCCAAAAAAATACCTTTTATTTTTCCGAAAACAAAAAATTTTAAATTTTTTTTTTTTTTTTTTTAAAAAGGAATTAAAGGTGTTTTTTTTTAAAAAACTTTGACCGCAACTACAGCTTTTTTTCTTTGGGGCCCCTTTGCACTTAAATGTAATACAGCAATTTTTTTATCACCACAGGTGAATTAAAAGGGTCCAAAAAAAAACCTTTTTTATCCAAAAAATACATTCAGATATTGTTTTTCATTTTTGGGCGAACTACACTTTTTTTTCCATTGAGGCCCCCCTTGCACTTAAATGTGAATACAGAAATTTTTGTAGTCCCCACAGGTAAATTAAAAAGGTCCCAAAAAAATACCTTTTTTTTACCCGAAAAATTTTCAGATACTTTTTTTTTCATTTTGGGGCCGAACCACTTGGGTTTTTGACTTTTTTGGGCATTAAATTGAATACAGAATTTTTTGTCACCACGGGTGAATTAAAAGGGTCCCAAAAAAATACCTTTTATTACCGAATACTTTACAGAAAACATTTTTTTTTGCATTTTTGGGGCCCAGTCCAATTTTTTGGGAAAGACCCACCTTGCTTTAAAATTTGAATCCACAATTGTGTAAAAACCACATTTGAATTCAAAAAGGTCCCAAAAAATCCCTTTTTATTATCCGAATACTTTAAACAGAACGTTTTTTTTTTTCCCATTTTTTCCCACCCCGTTTTGTTGATAGAGCCCCCTTGCAGTTAAATTTGAATCCAGAAATTTGGGTAGTTACCACAGGTGAATTGATAGGTCCCAAAAAAAAACCCCTTTTTTTAAACCCCGAATACATTACAGAAACGTTTTTTTTCACTTTGGTGAAATACAGTTTTGTTCATTGGGGCACCTTGCATTTAAAAATGTGAATACACCAATTTTGTAGCCCACCACAGGAAATTTTAAAGGGGCAAAAAAGGGCCTTTAAATTATACCAAAAATAACAATACGGGTTTTTTGGACTTTTGCCCAGTCCAGTTTTGGGTTGATAGAAACCTGCAGTTAAATTTGAATCCAAAAAATTTTTGTTTTGATTAGAGGGATTTGAAAAATTTACTGTGTTTTGCTGTCTTTTAAAACACTTTCCAAAACAATTCCATACCTTCTCAAATTTTTTTTTTTTCAAACAGGGAGCGAAATGAAAGGTTGTAAGCAGCAAAAAGGGGGTAGCAAAATGGGGGTTTAAGGTACGAGAAAGGGTGCCCCCTTCCCATGCTGGCGACAAAAAGCAGCCAGGGGATCGCATTGCGGGCTGTCGGGCCCTTTTCCATGGGGGGGGCCCGGGCCCTGTAATCTAAGTAACAAAACTTTCGTCGCCAATCTGTCCTTAAAGGGGGTTAATGCAACCTGCATCTACAGCCCCTTAACCTCCTCGCCCTTTCGCATCACGGCCCACAAATTTTCGTCATCAAAATCATCAGCATCCGCCCCCAAACATGAAGCACCCCAAACGTAAAACCTCGTGTCCCACCACGGGGGATAATCCATTTTTCTGAAGCCCTTTTTTGATGAAAAAATTGTTGGGGCCCAAAAGGGCCCTTTTAAAAAATAAAGGGGCCAAAGAGGAGATTTTCCTCTGCCCCTGACCCCCCGTTACTGATCCCATGAGAGGAAAAGGAACCGGTCAATCGGCAAAAATCCCGGGCTTTTGGGCCCAAACGCCTTGCACCCCTTTTGCTTTAGCCCCAACTTCTGGATGCAAAATGTCAGGGGACGACGAAGTCACCTGTTGATGTTTGATGATGGTGACGACATTCCCGGATCCCCCGTGGTTTTTTCAGCAAATTTGCTTGCGAGCGTTCATCACTGGACAGGAGGAAGACTTTGGGGTTATGTCAGGGGGGGGGGGGTTCCCTCAAAAGGGGGGGGGAAACCAACCACCCCCGGATAAATTCCGCCAGGCCCAGCGAAAAACCCCACTCCTCGCTTATCCCGCCATAAAGGTCCGGACCCCAACCCGGGGCCTTCTTTAAAGCAAGCCCTAATTCACCCAGCAAGCCCATATGCCGCCTTTGCCAAAAACGCAAAAGTAAGAGGCAAAAAACCTTTAGGTGAAAAACCACCCCCAACATGCCCTAGTAAAAATGCAGCAATGCGGGAGTTAAAATTTGGGGGCAAACGGCCAAAAAAAGGCCAGCCCGATGCCGGCCTCCAACCACTTAAAAAACCCTCTGTCTCCCCCTCCCCCTCCTCCCCCACCACCACCAACCCTTCCTCCCCGCCCTTTTCTCTCCGATCATGATCTGGGATCAGCCTCCCTTTTTAGCCTCCACCCCCGGGGCCAGTAAACCCCCAGCACCACCAAGACCCAACCTACCCCCTTTTCCCCCCCCCATTTTATGACCTGCAAACCCCTAACCCGCGGGCCCGTCCCAGCAGCCAGCCTTCTGTCTTTTCCCGGTTTGGGAGCAGAAGAAACACTTTTAAAACCCCCAAACCCTCCCAAGGCCCAAAAACCTTGAATGTCGGGATTGCCCGGCTTTTAGCCCGGAAAAAAGTTGCCTTTCCGTCTGGGGGACACAGATGGGTTTTTCCCCCACGGGCATGGCCCGGCCTGCCCCCCCAAAACCAATTTCGAGCAGGCATTTCTTTGCCAAAAAGGGCCCCCCTGCCCTGGCCCCCACGTGTCCCCTCTAAAATTTCAAGCGCTTTGGGCTTTTTTCTGTGGCTGAAAATCCATTGACCACCGCACATGGACAGTAAGCCCCGGCCCCAAAGGGCCCCTTTATCTTCCCGTGACAGCTCACTGGGTGGGGCTGGGTGGAGCCTGGGGGGGACGGTGGCTCTCAGGCTCGGCGAAACCCCTTTAAAACCGCAGGGAGGGGCAGGGTTCATTTTCCCCCCAAAACCTCTGGGGGGATCACGGCCCCCAAAAAAAACCAGGCCCCCTGTTGAAAAATTAAAACTTTTTGGAGACCCCCAACACATGTCAGGAGCTTTGACGGGTCTCCGCAACGAACTTTTACCTGGCTGGTGACAAGAACGTTTTTGCCCCCGGGAAGGTGGGGGTGCGATAACGGGGGAAATTGCGGCCCCCCTTAAGATCGGTAGGCTGGACACATCCCCTTTCCTGGGACAAGTCATGAACCTATCGGCCAAAATTTTTTAAAAACGCTACCCGGTTTTGGAAATGCCCCCGCTGAAGAAGGCCGAGGTCTTTGGGTTTGCCCCTTTCCCCCCCTTTCCCAAACCCCGCTTTTGTCCCGCCTGGGTATGTTGGGAGCGTCCCGCTCGGCCTCCCCCTCAACCCCTCTCTTTGTTGACGGGGAAACGCTGAATTCCCCCTCCCCCATGCCCCCAGCGATTGTGGCAGCAGTGCAATGCCAATTTCGCAGTACGAAAATGACACATGGCCCCCACAAGCAGCTAACACCTCCCGGGGGGTTGAGCCCCCCGAAGTGGGGGGGCAGGTGAAAAAAGCTCTGCACCTTCCCCTTTCCCGTTTTGAAAAGCCACCCAAAAAGGAAGTGGGACAAACCCTGTCAAACATGAACATTGTGGGGGATCTTAGGGTTTTGGGGGGGAAAAAAAAAAAAAAAAAAAAGATCCTTGGGCACTCGAAAAAACAGGTCCCCCCACAGGAGGAGGAGAAAGGACACAAAATGCGGACACAGACACTTTTCTCCTCCAAAACCCAAAGGGCCCGACAGTTTTAAAAATTTATCGGTCCCTTTATTAGGCAGTGGTTCGGGGTGGGTGTGCCAGGGCCATCAAATCCGCATCAGCCCAGGGGGCCATCTCAGCAAGTCAGGGCTGTGTTTTAAGCTGTGCCGAGAAGCGGAGGAGTGAGGAAGGGAATTTTTCCCAACACTGACGTTACCACGTCCCCCGCCTTGGAAAAAAGGGTTTGGGGCGAATTTTTAGGCGGAGGGGGAAGATAGGAAGGGTCAGTTTGCTAGTGGGCCCCCCCACCCCCGAGGCTTGGGGAAAACAAGGCTCCATTTTCTCACATGAGTGCTTTTTTTCCCCCTTTCCTGCAACATGATTTCCCCGCATTAAGGCCATCAAAATGAACAACAGTTACTGGGTGTTCCCCCCCTCCTGGAAACCCCGGGACAAAACAAAACTTTGCACCCTTTTCCCTTTCCCCCACCCCCAAAAAGAGATAAAATGCAGGAATGGAGACCTTTCTGATTGATTTAACTGGGGGACATCTGTTGCTTTTGGGTTCACTTCCCCAAATTCACGGTGGGAAAAACATCAGCGCGTACACAGAAAAGGCCCAAAGGGACCGTACGCAGCAGCAAACAGCAGGGAAGGGGCAGAAGCCTAAAGGGTCCTCTGGCAATCTTTATTTACCACCTCACCAACGCATTCAATGGGAGGGGACAAAAATCCAAAAACACAGAGACCCCTTAAAATCATGGGGGCACGGGCTATCTGCGCTCAGACACCATGTTTGTGTATGTGTTTCCGGACCCAAAAGACTTCTGGTTTTCCAAAATGGACGAATGGCCCCACCGCCGCCACGGGCCCTAGAGGTGTTGTTCCCCCGCCCACACCAGCGTCATATCTGAGCGGGCCCCTTTAGCACAGCTGGAGGAGTCATTACAGAAAAAACCCAAACCGGGGATTTTTACAGATAAATTTGGATCGTTTTACTTTCCAAAAAAAAATAATCAGGCATGGATCTTTTGATGAATTTTTTTGGCCCCCTTTTCCGAGGCCCCCAATTAGTTGCCGGGCTACTTCACATTCCTCTTTTAACAGAAATGGTCCTCTTGAAAACTTTTTTTAAAATGATTTTTTTCTTTCTGCAATTTTTATTTTCTTTTCCCCAAAAGTTTCATTTTGCTGGGTTTTTTTGTGAGGGGACTGTAAAAGACAGCAAGGTTTTTATAAAACACCGGATTCCATTTACTCATTTTCTTAAAAAATTTTTGCCTTTTCAATGGTTTTGAGGGCATGTTTTTCCCGTAGATACAGCTAAAATTATGGGCCTTTGGGAAAAGAAATTGGCCCTTTTTAAATGGCATTTTTTCCCTCAAAAATTTTTTAAAAGTGGCCCGAGAATCATATTTTAATTTTTTTTTTGGGGGCATGTTGCTGTGAGATACAGCAATAATCCCTGGTCCCCTTTTGGAAAAAGAAAATGTGGCTTTTAAAATGGCCCTTTCTCCCTCACAATTTTTAAACCCTGGGTGAAAGTCCTTTTATAATTTTTTGGGTTTTGCTGCTTTTAAAACACAAACTAACAGGTTTCCCATTAAAAAAAAAATGTTGTTTCAAAAGACATTTGTTCTTTTAAAAATTTTCCAAAGTGCTCCGGGTCTGCTTTAATTTTTTTTGGGGGGATTTTGCTGTGCCCTAAAGCTATACTACAGGTCCCTCTTATTTTTAAAAAATTGGGGTTTTTTCTTTGGGGGGGTTTTCCCTTTTAAAAGGATTTTAAAAAAGTTTTCCCTTTTCCCCAATTGTCCAAAGTGGCTCAAGGGGTCCCGCTTGAATTTTTGGGGCATTTTGCTGTGACATGCACAAAAACCCACAGGTCCCATTTTAAAAAAATGTTGTTTTCCCAACAGACAATTTTTTTTTCCCAATTGTCCAAAAAGGGCTCATGGGTCAAGTTTTTAATTTTTTGGGGGGATTTTGGGTGTGAATGCAAACTATACTACAGGGCCTTTTTTAAAAAAATTTTTTTTTTCTAACAGACATTTGTTTTTTCACAATTTCCCAAAAATCCCCCAAGGGGGATGGTGCGTCAGAAACAGGAATAATAGGACCCTGTTTTAAAGGACAAATATTGCAAAAAGCCTTTTTTTTGCAAATCTTTAACATAGCTATCAATCCCTGTATTTAAAAAAACCCTTTAATACAATTTTAAAAAAAAGAAAAAAAAGACATGGGGGGATTCCATCCTATTTTAAAAAAAGTTTTTTTCTCGAATTAAACTACTAAAAACCTTTCTGTACAAAATAGCGTTAAAAAAATTCCCTGAAATTTTACAAGGGAGGGACAGGAAAAACTTGACCAAAAAGTAGGTTTTCTCAAGGGCAAAGGATAAAAGGAGCTTGACAGAGAACAAATAAAGAGACAATTTTTTCCCCGCATGTTGAGTTAAAAGAGAAAAAAATGCCAAAAAAAAGGGCACCTGGTGGGAAAAGGAAACTTTTAAACCCCCAGTTTTCCAAAGGGAAACCAATTGGGCCGCACTCATACGGAGGGCAAGCGCCCACCCAGGACAGGGACAGTATATGTCCAATTTAAAAAAAAAATGGGGTTGAAAGACTTTCCCTTTTTTTGGCACTTTTTTAATTTTGGGGGGCAAAAGCAGTTTGGGCTCATCGTGGCCCAGAAAAGGTTTAAAATCAATGTCCATGAAACTCAATGGTTTGGGTTTAAAGACCCTTTTCCCCCGGGCCCTTTTTTAATTTTTGGGGGTCAAACAGGGGTTTTTTTGGTCATAATGCGGGCCAAACAGGTAAGGGCAATGTCCAGTGAAACTAAAATGTTGTTTTTAAAAATCCTTTTTTCCCCCGGGACTTTTTTAATCTGGGGGCATCAGGGTTTGGGGGTCAGCGTGGGCCCCGGACCCGGTATATCCCCTGGGCCATGAAATTAAAAAAGGGGGTTTAAAGACTCCTTTTTTTGGCACTTTTTTTAAACTGGGGGCATGCAGGTTTGGGGGCCCTGCCCGTGGGCCCCGGACAGGTATAGTCAATGGCCAGGAAAATTTAAAAAGGTGGGTTTAAAAAACTCCTTTTTTCCGGCAAATTTTTTAAACTGGGTTTATGCAGGGTTTTGGGGGTCATTCGTGGCCCCGGACAGGTATTTGGGAAATTCCCCGTAAACTAAAATGGGGTTTTTAAAGACTCCTTTTTTTCCGGGGACTTTTTTTAAAATTGGGGTCATGCAGGTTTGGGGGTCATGCTGCGTTCCAGGGCAGGGATATTCAAAAATCCATTTTAAGTAAAATGATAGTTCAAATCATACTGGGCCTTTAAAGGGACATTTAATTTGTTGGGGCAGCAGGTTTTTAAGGGGCACTGTGGTGCAAGACAGGGATAGTGAATTTTGTGGGTTTATTTTTTTTCTGGGGCTTTTATAAACCCAATGGTTTGCCTAAAAGTAGCACCCTATCCATTTGACTGTTGTGGAAATTTTTAAATTCCCGCTTCTCCACCCTGTTTGGGGGGAAGAAAAGAAGGGGTTGTTGCCCCTCCCCCCTAAAACTTTTAAAAATCATGATCATAATTACCATCGACCATTTGACATCTTGTCGATGGGGGTCGACTATCGACCATCGACCGTGTCGTGGCCAACGAAAAACGGGTCAACAAATAGGTTTTCCCCGGATCTCCCCCGCTTTAATAGTTTCTGCCCTTTACGGGTGCTAGGGGAAAGAAAGGGAAAAAAGTCTTAACTTCAAAAGGTTTAAAAAATAGGGCGGGGGTGGAAAAGGGGGGAGGAGAGCGAGTCTAAAAGACAAAAAAAAAGGGGGGAAAAGAGGGGGGGGGAGGTGTAGGAAAGGGGGAATTGCTCCCCTCCCCCCCAGCCCCCGCCCCAAAGATTAAGAATAAGAAAAATTCCCCTATTTAAAATGAGATATACATTGAGAAAAACTAGAACCTTTCACGTTCTAAACAAAAGGCAAGAGAAAAAGGGAATCACCACTGTTGAGCATCAAGGTAAATAATTTTTTTGGGAGACCCTAAGGTCCCGAAATATACTCAATAGGCTGCCTGGGGCTCCGGGCAACGACGCAGCTTTCCCGAAAGACAACTCTTTTTTGCTATTTACTAACATTTTTTAAAGATTTCTTGCTGTTTTCCAGCCTGTCCCCGAATAAAAATACATGTTAGGCGCAGTCCTTCTGCGCCTACGTCCTGCAATGCGCCTTCCCCACACTGGCTGGGGGGCAGGGAATTTTCACCGCAGGTTTGACCCCACCTCCTCGGGCGGTTAAACTTCCGTCCCCGGAGATACAGGGGGAGGCGCAGTCCCTTTTGCCCTAAAATCCCCACTGCGCCTCACACACTGGCGCCCCAAAACACCACATGTATGAAACGCACCTCGGCGCCGACAAAACATGAGGCGCAGCTTTTCCCTTAAAAATCCCCGGGGAAAACGGGCGCTCCGACGCCCGAACTTCATACATGTCGGCCCCATGTGTGCCCCTGGTAAGTTCTGGGGTGTATTTTTTTGCTGGATATTTTAAAAACCAGCATAGTGTTTAAAGGGTACTTGTATGCTATCTTTTTTTTTTTTGGCTTGAAGCAAAACCGGGAAACAAATGTCACAGTTAAAGTTTCCCCAGTGTGGGTGTGGGTAATGCACTATAGTTAAGGGGAGAGTCTAGATTTCTCTGAAAAAGCAGCTATATCCTCAGCATCCCCCAACAGAAGGGATCCTACTAGATAATGATTTCTGCCTAAGAAAGTGAAACAAAAAACTGATTCCCTGTAATACTGAGGTAAACCCTCTGATTTTCTAATGATATGTATTAGAGAAAAATCGTATAATTTCATCTACTATCATTTTTGGTGTGTTTGCGTGGAGGTGGTAGGCACTCTTTAAGGCCTTTTCAGGCCTGGTGCTTGAAGAGTACCTATCACCAGCACACAAACATTTATAATAGATGAAATTATAAGACTTTTCTCAAATACATGTAATTAACAAATCACTTGATTTCCTTCATAACTACAGGGAAATAGGTTTTTCTTTTTTTTAGGCAGAGATCACAATCTGGTAATATTTCTTCTGTGGTAGATACTAACTGTGCAGGGGGAGCCAAGGACATAGTTGCTTGTACAGGGTTAATCTGAGTCTCACACTGTACATACACTGCAGCAGGTACTAGTAGGTACTGCCGCTGTTAGGGCAGTACAGCTGTTACTACCGTATGTGGCCTGGTCACACTGTGAAACAAGTGGGGCCTGCTGCTGCCAGCAGTTACTGCCTTATAGCTTCACAGGAATGGTAGAAAGAAAAGGCCTGAGGCCTGTTCTTTCTACCATATAAGCTATCTCCCTTGTATGTGCGTGCTTGTGAAATGCATACAATTGTGATGAATGGTTGAGCAAAAAGAGCTATACACTCCCTGCCCCTGCCGTAGGTCACAATGCAAGGCAGTGATGTCATTGCGCCGCCCACGCTGCTTCCTGTTGTGGGCCCCAAGCCTAAAGTACTCACCAGGGGAGTGTGGAGAGGTGAGTACCCTTTCTACTTACCTACCTACTGGGATCCCCAACCTACCAACCTACTGGGAGCCCCTATTTTTTTACCTATTTGGCGAACTGTAACTACTTACCTACTTGGAGCCCCTATCTACCTACCTCTATGTACCTCTATGTACCTACTGGAGGCCCTATATACCTACCTACAAGAGAAGGCTTCATATACCTACCTACTTATTGGTGACCCCATATACTTACCTACCTACTGAGAGTCCAAATCAACTACCTACTTTCTGTGGGGGCCAGAAGCTTCAGGTGTATAGGGCCCTGAAATTTCTGATGGCAGTCCTGGCAGGCAGAGCACACTAAGGACATATGTGTGACAGGGTTTACCTGTTTCTTCCAGCCTCCTCTTCCATAGCACACAGTCATTCATATTACACTGCTGCTAGTGTAATAACACCCAGCATGATGATGGCAGCACAGAGCTTCCCAGTGTACAGACAGTACAGACTTACAGGCTTCCGCCTGCACAGTGGACTCTACCAGCTCAGAATCAGGAAGTTTCACAGATATGTCAATATGGTGATCCATAATGCTGTCAGGAGCTGACTTGGCCTGACTTCATCCCTGTCTTAAAATCCAGCGTTTATTTAAACACTGAATTGCAGGTGAAATGCTTTCACTTCCTTAATTAAACATATTTGAGTGTTTATATTTTAGTCTTTTATTACTTCAGAAGGTTGTCTGAAGGTGATAACTCCTCTTAGAGAGAACCTGTCACATAGTTTTTGCCCCCCTGGCTGAGGACAGAACAAGCTAGTGTCAGACATGCTGTTTCCAGTGCTGTGTCCCTTATTCTGTAAGATGCTGTAGTTTTCGTGTATTTAATGCTCAAACCTGCAGTTTTCAGCCAGAAGAGTCATTCGAAGAGTACTTCAGAGTGTCAGTTTTTTTCAAACCCCCGCCCATCTGAGGCTAGCCCCGTCCACCTCAACTGACAAACCTATTACTTTGAATAGGTAGAAACATGTGAATAATGAAGGGGCGGGCTAGCCTTTGGGGGTGGAGTACCACCTCTATGAATAAGATTGAGGAGTAAATGCTCTAAAATTTTGCATCTTACGAAAAGGGGCCAGCGCTGGGAACAGCAGGTTGACACTAGTTGTCTTCCCCCTGCAAGGGGGGGACAACCTATGTGAAGGTTTCCCCTTTAAAGGGGTTAAAAAAACGAAACAAACTAAACAAAAGGGGAAATTTTTTCCCTTTAGGCAAACCACATCATTGAATACAAAAGCAAGGAGGATATAGACCACATAAGTCCAAAATGTACAAAGATTATGAATAGTGTTGAGCGATTACGTTGGCTATCGATATCGCGCGATAGTCGATAGTCGGCCACCATCGATAAGGTTTTTCGATAGTGAGCAGTCGATTATTAGCGATGACCATTTAAAAACTATGGAGAGCAAAACAACCTTCATTCTTACACCCAAAAAAGGGCTGGAGAAACTGGAATTAACTCCCAACAGCAAGGAAGGTGCTACATCTTAGGGGAAAAACACTTAGGTTATAAAAGCCACACAAAAAAAAAAAACACACCATTCCCCTATCCCCGTCTTGTACCACGCATGACCCTTTTAAAACCGCATCACCCACAAAAAATTAAAAAATGCCAGAAGGCAGTATATTTGAACCATCATCTTACTTGAATGGACATTGAAAACCCTGTCCTGGAACGCAGCATGAGCCCCAAACCTGCATGACCCCCAGATTTAAAAAAATGCCCCAAAAAAAAAAAGGGCTTTCAACCCCATTTTTTGTTTCACTGACATTGATAATCGTCCTGGGCCACAGCATAAGCCCAAACCTACATGACCCCCCCATTTAAAAAAATGCTAGAAAAAGGGGTCTTTCAACCACCATTTTAGTTTCAAGGGCATTGACTAACCTGTCCTGGGCCACAGCATGAGCCCCAAACCGCAAACCCCCCCATTTAAAAAGTGCCCGGAAAAAAGGGGTTTTCAACCACCATTTTTTGTTTCATGGACATTGCTATACCCGTCCCGGGCACACGGCCCCAAACCTGCATGGGCCCCCACATTTTAAAAAGGCCGGAAAAAGGGTCTTTTAACCACCTTTTAGTTTACTGGACATTGACTATACCTTCCCGGGCCCAGCTGAGCCCCCAAAACCCGCATGACCCCCCAGATTTTTAAAAAAAGCCGGAAAAAAAGGGGGCTTTTTAACCCCCATTTTAGTTTCACTGGACATTGACTATCCCGTCCTGGGCCCCGCATAGCCCCAAATGCATGACCCCCCACAAAAAAGTGCCGGAAAAAAGGGGCTTTAAAACCCCCATTTAGTTTCAGGACATTGACTATACCTGTCCTGGGGCCTAGCATGAGCCCCCAAACTGCCCTAAACCCCCCCATTTAAAAAGTGCCCCGGAAAAAAGGGTCTTTCAACCACCAATTTTTTTGTTTCACTGGACTTGACTATACCTGTCCTGGGCCACAGCATAGCCCCAAACCTGCATGACCCCCACATTTAAAAAAGTGCCGGAAAAAAGGGGTCTTTTAACCACCTTTTTTGTTTCACTGGGCATTGACTATACCTGCCTGGGCCCCGCATGAGCCCCCAAAAATGCATGACCCCACATTTAAAAAGTGCCGGAAAAAGGAGTCTTTTTTAACTACCATTTTTTGTTTCATGGGCATTGACTATACCTGTCCTGGGCCACAGCATAGCCCAAAAATCATAACCCCCCTATTTTAAAAGTGCCGGAAAAAAAGGGGTCTTAACCACCATTTTAGTTTCCACGGGATATTTACTATTACCGTCCTGGGCCACAGCATACCCCAAAACCTGCATAACCCCCCGATTTAAAAAGTGACGGAAAAAGGAGTCTTTCAACCAATTTTAGTTTCACTGGGCATTGCTATACCGTCCCCGGGCCCCGAATGACCCCCCCAAAACCCAAAAACCCCCACATTAAAAATGCCGGAAAAAAGGGGTCTTTCAACCCCCCATTTTTGTTTTATGGAATTACTATACCTGTCCCGGGCCACAGCATGGGCCCCCAAACCTCATGACACCCACATTTAAAAAATCCGGAAAAAAAGGGGTCTTTCAACCACTTTTTTGTTTCACGGCATTGACTATACCGGTCCTGGGCCACAGCATGAGCCCCAAACCTGCATAACCCCCCGATTTAAAAAGTGCCGGAAAAAGGAGTCTTTCAACCACCATTTTAGTTTCACTGGACATTGACTATACCTGTCCTGGGCCACAGCATGAGCCCAAACCTGCATAACCCCCAGATTTAAAAAGTGCCGGAAAAAGGAATCTTTCAACCACCATTTTAGTTTCACTGGACATGGACTATACCTGTCCTGGGCCACAGCATGAGCCCCAAACCTGCATAACCCCCAGATTTAAAAAGTGCCGGAAAAAAGGAGCCTTTCACCACCATTTTAGTTTCACTGGACATTGACTATACCTGTCCTGGACCGCAGTATGACCATTAAACCTGTCTGACCCCCAGATTAAAAAAGTGCCGGGAAAGGAGTCTGTTATGTCTATATCTGTTATGTTTTCTTATAATACACGGTATTTTTTGCACCTTTCAATTCACCTGTGGTGACTATAGAATTGCTGTTTTAAGATTTACGTGGATGCTGCGTCAATGAACAAAGCTGGGTGCGCAAAATTTAAAAACACGTATCTGTTATGTTTTCGTATAATACACGGTATTTTTTGCACCTTTCAATTCACCTGTGGTGACTATAGAATTGCTGTTTTAAGATTTACGTGGATGCTGCGTCAATGAACAAAGATGGGTGCGCAAAAGTAAAAAAACACGTATCTGTTATGTTTTCGTATAATACACGGTATTTTTTGCACCTTTCAATTCACCTGTGGTGACTATAGAATTGCTGTTTTAAGATTTACGTGGATGCTGCGTCAATGAACAAAGCTGGGTGCGCAAAAGTCAAACACGTATCTGTTATGTTTTCGTATAATACACAGTATTTTTTGCACCTTTCAATTCACCTGTGGTGACTATAGAATTGCTGTTTTAAGATTTACGTGGATGCTGCGTCAATGAACAAAGCTGGGTGCGCAAAAGTCAAAAAACACGTAACTGTTATGTTTTCGTATGATACACGGTATTTTTGGCAACAAACAACCTGTGCTGACTACAGATTGCTGGATTGTAATTTAACTGCAAGGTGGATATATCAACACAGGTGGAATTGGTAAAATTGAAAATGAACACCTATCTGAAATGTATACTGATAATAAAAGTGGAGTTTTGCACCTAACAAAGAGACCTGCAGTTACTAGAAATGATGTGTATCCAATATAAGTTCAGGCTGCCCAATATCCAGGAAATATTTCAATAGCAAACTGTTAATAATAAAGATATTGCAGTGCAATGTCTACACTAAGTCTTGGTGAACTTTATCCAGTGTTCTTTATAGATAGAGCTTGTCTGTGTTCGCCCGCGGGCCCCCATCCCCCTCGCTCTCCCCGTGACTTTACAGCGGTAGATGCTGCTTTAAAATTCTCTAGCTAACTACATAAAATCTTCAAATCTCTAATCTAACTAAATTGGAAGGATCACAGCTAATAGTAGAGGTTTCTCTGTGCAGAAATAGACTAATTTCGCTGTGCTGTTTGGCCACAGGCAGAGCGCAGGGCCGATTCCTCTGAGACGTGAGAGAAACTAAGGCTGAACAGGACACGCTGTTCTATGTAATACGAGGTCATGTGTTTTTCAGCCAATCGCAACATCCCAATCCCAGTCATGACATCGCACACAAAATCTCCCTGCTCTATTCTGTAATCTGATTTGCTGCCCGCCAAATTACAGGAAGCGCCGAAAATGGCGCGATTTTAATAGATGATGCACAGATTTTAACCTTAATTATCGCATGATCTGAAAATTTCGATCACCATAAAAACCTTGCAGATTTCAACTTTGTCGATAAAAATCGCTCAACACTAATTATGAAGGCCATAACTCTTTAAAAGCGCATTCACTAAGAAGGAGATTAGCTCCTTCATGGCTGTCTAACAGGTCTCTCATTGGATCACAATCTTAAGATTTTTTTCTGAACCTCGCAATCTTGTAGGCTCTGTAAGTTTAACTTAAAAGGCTTTTCTCATGACAGGCTTTCTCAGACTTGTGCTGTTTCTCTGTCTCTTACAGCATCAAATTCAGGGGCAGGTCTCTCCTCCCTCACTGTAGACTGGTGACATCATCATTCTGTGTCAGCAGTGGAAGGGAGAGGATGTGACCTCACTCCACAAGCTCCTTGTAACCAGAACACTGATATTGGTCTAAACAGTTATACATACAGCCTGAAATGATGAAACAAGTGTGATGAATGCACTTTGCTCCACCTCTGTTATCTGGCAGGATGCAGAGGGGAACAGACTGTATAAGACTATGTTATATGGGGGGAGAGTGAATCTAGCAGCTAGAGACTAAGTAATTACCCAGATCCTTTGCATAGAGTTATCACTGAAAGATGAGCAGAGAGATGAGCACAGGCAGCCTTTAGTATGCAGACACAGTCAGCAGAGAAAGCTGAGGGAGCTAGTTTCACAGCTCAGAGGGGAGTAAGCACAGAGTACAGACAGCCAATCACAGCACAGAGGGCATGTTCTGACCAGGAGGCATGTCCCAACAGGGCTGAACTAAATATCAGTCAGCCAATCACAGCAAAAGGGGCGTGGCACGACCTCAGGCTGCTGATTTAGCTCTACACCCAGATTAGCTAATATCTACTATACCAAATGATTTAGTTTATGAAAACCAATTGTAAAAGTGCTTATTTTTACTGTCCAGATCATTACAGATATGATCTTTGTAGCGGGAAAAAAACAATTTTTCTTCAATTAGTTTCTCAATGTATCTTTATGCACGTTGGAGGTTGTATTGCTAAGCTCTGTGTCAATCAATGAAGGTAAGTTGTGGCAGAAATATGAAGCTTTGATAGATAGTAAAATCTATTAAAAAATGAATCACGTAAAATATTTCAAAATGAAATTGTTAAAAATAAGGGGGGACATGTATGAAAACTGCCTAGGTCTAATACTTTGTTGCCCATAGCAATCAGAGTACCCCTTCAATTTCAAATAGTGCTCTGACAAAATGAAAGGGGAGTTCTGATAGCTTGCTACTGGCAACAAAGAAAGTCTTAGGGCGCGACAAATACCGGTCGGGGGGGACGGCTTTTCTCCGTGATTAGCCCTCTCCCTTCACATTCACATGTTCATATTCCGTCCAAAAACCAGACAGAAGAATAAATAAGCGCAATGTTTCTCAGGCGGCCGACGGTTTTAAAAACTGCCGGCGGAAAACCTGTGCAGTGGGGACTACTGCACTGGTTTTCCATAGCGGCCCATGTAAAAGTTTGCGGCCGGTTTTTTCAGACGGTTTGCAAAACCGCAAACCGTATGAAAAACCGGCCGCAAATCGGTGCCATGGGGACATGGCCTTAGACCTAGACAGATATAATACATGTCCCTCCTTATGTAAAACAAGTTTATTTTAATGTTTTCTTTTGAGCTTATCTTATGCTGTATGTAGCCTACTTTCTCTGTCTCCAAACAGCAGCATTTACTGTTTGAAAGGTGATTTTAATTTTCATGTCGCTATAAAATTTTATGGCTCACGATACTTTTACCAAGCTTTGTTGTTTTTCTTCCTCTCTTTGCCATTTTCATTTTGCATGCCCCTTTCTCCTACCTAATGCTGAAAATCTTGGGAGGTGGGACCTAAAGGTATCCTCAAAGGCTGCTCTAAAAAAAGGGCGAATTACTTAGGTAACCTGATCTCCTGGGCACGACACAGAGCTGTTTCTGGAGACATTCAAGCATAACCCAAAATTAGTCACGGAATCCAGCGGATGAAGTAACCTCCAATCTTTATTTAACAGACGTGCTCACAGGTAGGTGACATAAAAATGCATAAATAAACGCTAACGCGTTTCCGACTCCAACCGAGCAAGGTCTGGCAGCTCTCCGGAGATCAGTTCCCTCCTGAGAATCACTATTTGGACATTGCAACTTAAGAAGAAGTAGGGAGCTGTATACACGTTGCATTTCTCATCTGTCTCTGGAGACTTTGGACACATAGAATTACTGAAATTCTTGTCATCAAACCACTGATGCAGAACTTTGGAAAGGAAAAAGAAAAGTTAATGAAAGTACATCACTAAAAGAGCCTAACTTTGGGAGTGATATGATTTACATTTTTTTTTTTTTCACTGAACAACACCTTTCAGGCTCCTGAGTAGTTTATACAGCACTTATATGATAAGTCTATCCTGAGAATCAGAGCATCAGACTAAATAAATTTTAACGCGAATAAAGAATTTAGAACAAGAGCCTTGAAAGTAATTTCTTAAAAAGTGGTAAATTTGTTTACACCTTTCCAAAAGCTAAAATCTAACCTCTTACTAGGGTTTCCTAAAAGGAATTTTTCATATATATGCAACTTTGTCTGTAGAGGAGAAAAGTATGTTAAAAATTTTAAATCTTAGGTTTTGTTTTATTTTTAAAAACTACGATACTTTACTCCACATATATTATGTGTTTTAGACAGTTTCTAGACACTTCAATTAATCGTCCGACAAAAGGGGCATGGCCGTAGTAAAAGGGGCAGGGTTTTGTGGAATGGGCATATGGCAACAAAAAATGGGGAAAACTTTGTTGCAATTAGTGGATTAAAGTAAGCTAACTAATAGAAGGTGTAAAGTTAGACCAGACATGCTCTAGATTCATCAACATTATGAAAAATGTGGCGCATTTTAAGGCTGTCTGGTCTAACTTTGCACTGTCGAAGTGTTAGGCAATATTGATGAATCTGCCGCTATGTATCTACGCTGCCTGTTTAGAAAGTTTGTATGTTCTTATGGTATCTGCAATGAATAGTAGTTAACTGACAAATAATGTTATACTATTTCAGCTTAACCCTTTCCTGATGGACGGTCATAATAATATGACTAAATTTTTTTCCTGATAGACATAACTTTTTTATTTTTCTACCTACATAGACATATGAGGGCTTTTATTTTGCAGGACAAGATGTACTTTCAAATAATGTTATTCATATTACCACAGAATATACTGGGGAACGGCAAAAAATTCTAAGTAGGGCAAAATTTGAAAAAAGCTACTTGCGCCATGTTTGCATGAGTTTTTTTTTTACTTCGTTCATTCGTCAGTAAAAATGATGAGTTATCTGTATTCTACAGGTTGATACGCATCCGCCAATACCAAACATGTACAGTTTCCGTTTTCGTCCATTTTATGTTTTGGTACAGTAAAAAAATTCCAAACATTTTATATTTTGGAAATTTGCGCCGCAGTGGCATTTTGTGCGACCACTAACGTTTTTGTACTAACACCTACGGGTTTGTGTGAGGGTGCATGTTTTGCAGGCTGAAGTGTAATTTGTATTACTAGCAGTTTGGAATGCATGCTACTCTTTTGATCACTTTTATTCCAATTTTTATAGGACGTGAAATGACCAAAAAAAAACGCAATTTTGGCATTCAGAATTTCTTTTCTTCTACGGTGTTCAGCATATGGGATAAATTATGTTATATTTTAATAGATCAAACTTTTTCGGATGTGGGGATACCAAATATGTGTAACTTTTGTTTTCTTTTATTTTTTTTATTTGTAAAATGGCAAAAGGGGAGGTGATTTGAACTTTTAATCTTTTTTACACTTTAAAACTTTTTTTTTACTTTAACTTTGTGTCCCCCTAGGGCGCTTCACTACAAAGGGGCACGATCGTTTATACAGCCTAATGCATTCTATATACAATGCATTAGGGTATACAAAGATGGCCGTTTCCCCAATTCCTGACTAGGCCGGAAGTGGGGAAATCAAAAACATGGCAGTGATGGAAGCCTTCACAAGGCTTCCAGCTGCCATGTTCAGCGATCGGCAGACCGTGATTTCGCCGCGGGTGTTCCGATTGCAGTGAGCAACAGTGTGCGGCACCATTTCTCATTGATTTAGTGGGGCTAAAGGGTTAAACAGCATAGGGGGCAGTGGCGCTCCCCACGCTGTAACCGGGGGGTGTTAGCTACAATTAGCCGTTAACACCCGACGGCTGTGTAGTGGGATCGCGCTGCGACCTCACTACAAAGCCAATTACCTGCATCAGGACGTATCCAAATGCCCTATGTCGGTAAGGGGTTAAAGGAGGTGATGATCACCATGCCCCTCCTCCTACAATTCCCTACCAATGTTTGCCTCCTTGAAGCCTACAGAAAAGATCTCTCATAAAATCCCGCTACTCACTATGAGGGTTATTTAATTTAGAGAAAAGAGAGTCAATAAAGATATATTTTCCAATACAATGAAGCATCCTCTATGTCTAGCGAAAATAAGGTTTCTACATAAACATAGAAAGGGATTCTTTACTGTAGGAGCAGTTGTCATGGTGAATTCACCCAAAAAGTTTAAAAGGGTCTGGATGCATTTCTAGAGTGTAATAATATAACAAGTTAAAGTGACTAGAATTCTAGAGAAGGGCGTTGATACAAGGATGTATTATCATTGCCAGATTGGAGTTGGGAAGGAACTTTTTCCTTTAAATAAATAAAAAAAATTGGTTTCTACCTCATGGGGTTTTTCCCTTTCTTTGTTTC
The DNA here is from genome assembly GCA_025379985.1 of Phyllomedusa bahiana. Lineage (NCBI taxonomy): Eukaryota > Metazoa > Chordata > Amphibia > Anura > Hylidae > Phyllomedusa > Phyllomedusa bahiana. The sequence continues at coordinate 45,743 of JAODAL010031479.1, forward strand.
AACACTGTAGAACAATAGGATAAATTTACAAACCTTACAAACTATGTGATTATTTAACCACTGACAATGAGATTACTCTACTGACTCTATCCCAGTCTATACAGCAAATCTGACCATGAGATGCAAGAAACAGAAAATGTTAACCTACTGTATACTCCAGTGTAAAAACTATAACTTTTTATGATTTATGATTTATTTTTTTATAATTTCCACAAAATAGGTATGCATATATAGCAAAATCTGATTTAAATAATCCGGCAGTTTGGGATGATACATTACTTTGAACTTCCTATCTGTAGAGACATGCAGGTATGCTTATAGTCAAACTTTCATCCTGTTAATAATTACTGTTTAGTATCAGAACCTATATGATTGTTTACGCAGTTGTACACTTTGATTGGCACTGTTACATTATATTGCATTCAATGACCAAGCATCTGTTCCTACAGTGTATTAAATGTGCATTAAAAAAAAGAGATGAACAGCTGTTTCATATAAAATGTAGTTGCCTCACATTGTACTGGGCATTAATTAGTGATCTAGATTAGCTAGGAAAGAATCAGTTCCAGTGGGTGGTCACAAATAAAAAAGAATATAACTGGTAGATTGGCTTGTGCACAAGTACCTTGGATTGACTCACCCTAATCCTAATATTTGGTATGTTTAGTAGGTCATACACATGGGCGCAAATGCCAAGTTAATACTTGGTGTAGTAAACTGGTTGGCATCATTATTCATTGGTATTTCAGAGCATAGAAATGATAATTTTAAAAAAATGCATTTGGTAACTGTGGCAACACTGACAGGTTTTTGTTTGCTTTTTTCTTTAAAATAAATGTCATAATGTCAGTCTGGCTATTGCTGCCTCCTAAAGGAAATCAGAAAATAATCTGTTATACAGGAAACATATTCATGGACAGGTGTGACTCAGAAGTAAGCAGCCATGATTCACTAATTGTAGAAAATTCCCTAAGCACCTTAATAATTCATAATATACTTTTACATCACGGTGTTGCTGAAGGGGTTGATATTGTTTTTATTAATTATTTATATCAGATTAAATTAAGCACTTTACTAATATACAGGGTCAGACTGGCCAACAGGGAAAACCAGTGGTGGGTCAATGTGCATGGTGGAACCCTGGGCATGGCAGTAGTGGGGCTGCTTTTCATGTCATGTGCAGTTAGGTACAGTAACTGTAGGGTGGGCCCCAAAAATAAGCTTAATTTGTGGACCCCAAGAATCAACTCCACTAGTGGGCCACAAATATCAACTCCATTGGTGTGCCCCAGGTGCCCCCGTCTGACATTGCTAAAATACATGTATTAAAAATTCTGCTACTGTACCTCTTTTACACCATTGCAAACCCTATCTAGAAAAAAAAATGGTACAGCCCACATTCCTGTACATAGTAATAGAACAACTCTATGGACTAAACAGTTATGTGACCTCCTGTGAAGGGGTCAAATGACTTCTACAGGGTAACTTAATAGGAATAATGGGGAAATAATTGTTATTCTTGCAATTTCATCCCTTTGTGTTAGTTACTTGGATGTCACGTTGTTAATAAAGTTCACTGTTAAAAAATGCAATATAACTCTTACTAGATTGCTGTTAAGAAAGTTAACTGTAAAAGAAAGCAGGAAGAAGAGACGGAAGTGTGTGCGACGTCTTCTCCACAGACATTGACAGAAATGATAAGACGCTGCTGGAGGTGGTAATAGTGGAGAAGATCTGCTCCTCAATATACTACTGTTATCTGGACACCAGGGTCACATGACCTGTGTGGTGGTCACATGATAAGATGCTGCTGGAGGTTGTAATACTGGAGAACATTCTGCTCCTCCATACACTGCTGTTGCCTGGATATCAGGGTCACATGACCTGTGTGGTGGTCACATGATAAGACACTGCTGGAGGTGGTAATACTGGAGAAGTTCTGCTCCTCAATATACTACTGTTATCTGGATACCAGGGTCACATGACCTGTGTGGTGGTCACATGATAAGATGCTGCTGGAGGTGGTAATACTGGAGAAGTTCTGCTCCTCCATACACTACTTTTACCGGGATACCAGGGTCACATGACCTGTGTGGTGGTCACATGATAAGATGCTGTTGGAGGTAGAAATACTAGAGAAGTTCTGCTCCTCACACACTACTGTTACCTGGATACCAGGGTCACATGACCTGTGTGGTGTTCACATTATAAGGCGCTGTTGGAGGTGGTAATACTGGAGAAGTTCTGCTCCTCCATACATTACTGTTACCTGGATACCAGGGTCATCCTTTTATGTATGTATGGACCAGGTTTGGAAGCTGAGATTGGTGCATAAATGGTAGCCCCCACAATCAATTACAACTAGAGATGGGCGAATCGATTCTAACGAAGTGGAATTCGTTTAGAATTTCAGGAAAACTTCGGTTCGGAACGAAGTCGAACTTTGGGGTACTTCGGGTGAACGAAGTGTGCTTTTGATTGATAAAATGGCTGCGAGCACATGGCGCTACATGGGGCAAAGCACTCTGGGAGGAAGAAGGGCATAGCCTGCATGACATTTGCAGAGATGAAGCCAACAGGACCGGCGGGATTCTGTGACTCACCGCATATATAAGACCGAGGCGCCGCTGGGGGCTCAAACCCCC
>JAODAL010031480.1:0-48387 GCA_025379985.1 Phyllomedusa bahiana
CCCCACAAAGACCCCCCTGAGGGGCTCGAGGGCGGTCTCGGGGAGGAGGCCGTCCCGGGCCCCCCCGAAGACGTGGGGGAATTCCTGGAGGAAGGTCTTTTAGGTCCCAGTCACAGGGTCGCCTCTCCCCAGAGGGGGGTTCCCCAAAGCCGGGGTTCCCGGGAAAGTAAACCACAAAAAGGGCCCCCTTTAGACCTCTCCGGGGGAAACTGATCCCCCATCACCCCGGCTTTGAGAAAATGAGTACAAAACCCCCGGGCAGGCTTGGGATCACCGGCAAAGGGGAGGGTAGAGGGCCGAAGTTTGGGTCCCACGGGGGCCCAAAAGGGGGTGTAGAAGTAGACGGGCCACAGATGGGGGGGAAGTGCTGGGGAGCAAAAGCTGACGCATCATGGCGGTAGCTGGCCCAACGCTGCCCTTTTGTTGTGCGATTTGTTGCGATTGCTGGGAAACAATCGCGAAAGATCCGCGATGCTTGGCAAGGCACCTTGGGGGATCCATGGCGGGGCAAAATTAAACGGCTGGGTAGTGGTTCCGCCGGACCACCGCAACGTGGTAGTTAAGCCCGCCGGGGAACGGAATCAAAAAGGGCCCCCGGTTTTCACCAGAGCCCCCGCAAAGCGGGAAAGGGGCTTGCTGCGGCTTGGGCTACCCGGGCGTCCCCCCCGACTACTTCTTGCGGGGGCAGCCGAGGGCAGCGTGGTGCAGAATCGTAGTCCCGGGAAAGTGTCTGGGAGGGAGCAGGCAGGAAAGGCGGCAAAAGGTTCGTGTGTGGACAGGCAGAAGGTCGGGGGGAGGCGGCAGAGGTTCGGAGTCAAAAAGAGCAAAGGGCTGGTACACGGAAAGGCGAGAATACACTTTGGGAACGCTTTGAAAAGGGACGAGGCCTAGACCAGCAAGGGAAAATGGGGGCACCTTAAGTAGGAGAAGCGCCAGGCAAATTTGCCAAATTAAAAAGGGGCGCTCCCCTTTAAAACCACGAGAACGACGCGCGCGCGCCTTAGGCCCAAAAGGCACCGCGCCCCGGCCGGCAGAGGACGGACGGCACAGGAGCGAGGTTAGGTGAGTCCCCGGCAGCAGCAGCCCCCCGGGTCGCCCGCGCCAGCGGCGGCACCCACCCCGGGGGACACCCCGGGCAGGGGGTCACGGGTGCGCCCCGGCCCGCGGGCCGGGGGGGCAGGGGGGGCCGTGACCCTGGTCTGTTTCTACAATGGGTTAAGGTGTTTGTCAACCCAGGTACTTGAGGCGTTCTCCCTGAGCCATTCCCAATATTATAGGGTTTAGATTGGGTGGAAAATTACCCTTATGGTCTTTGGGGACCATAAAAAATAGGGATAACTGGGTCTTCTACCATTAGATAACGTTTTTTTTTTGTGGTTTAGCTCCCAGACTTTCACTTCCCTTTAATCATTTTTTAAATTTTTTTTTTAAATTTGTGTGGGATCTTCTTTTAATTTTTGATATGTTGTTTCATCCTGCAAGATATTATTACTTGTTTTATAATAGACCCGCCATAAGGATGGGCTCCCCCCTTATCGGCCAAAAAATACATCATTTTTTTTTAGTTTTTTAAAGGGCGTTACCTACTCCAAGTCAGGTTTCCAATTTTTTTTTTTTATTATTATTTTTTTAAGATTTCTTTTTTGTGGGGCATTAGGTCCTCTCTCCTATTTTTTTTTGGAAAAAACCCAAAAGCGGGTACTCGTTTTGTTTGGGGTAAAACCCCCGATTTGGTGTCTAAAAATTTATGTTATCTATTTCGCCCGGTATCTTTTTGTTCAAAAATTTTTCCCCCCCTTCCTGATATAATTCTTTAAATTTTTAAACCCCAATTTGTTCACAAAAAATTTTTTAAGTATAAATTCTTCCTAAAGGGGATACTCCGAATCCCCCTATAGAACCCAATGTTTTATATCATTTGGAAATCCCTTTTTTACTGTGAGCATCTGAAAAATTTTTTTTGACCAACTGGAAAATAGAATGATCAAAGTAGGGGTGGGTACAAATTTCAACCCTTGTTCCAATATTTGTTTTTGCATTCCCAAAAGGGTAGTTGGTGTTTTGTATGAAACCTGAGCTTCTTTATTTTTTCCTTGTTTGTACTTTTTCGGTGATTGGATGTGGGGTTTCATGAATTTCCTTTTTCTTGTCTTCTCCTTTATTTTTTCCCTTTTTTGGACGGGGTATTTTCCTGTTTTTCTGCATTCCTGTTCATCGCATTTTTCCTTATCACCAGTTTCCGAAACCTGTTATCTTGCTCTCCACCTCTGAAAAAACCCCCCATCTTTATCTCTATTTGGCCCTTTTTTTCTTCTTAAAAAAAGATTTAGGTGTATAAAATTTCTATCCCCTGACCCAAATATAAATTTTACCTTTTTTTTAAAACTTTGTCCTATGGGAAATTTCTTTTCTTTTGTTTCCATTAGCTTTCTCAATTTTTTTATTTTCCTTCATTTTTAAATTTTGCAATTTTCAAAATCCCCCCTTTTTTTAAATATTTCAATCTTCTCTTTCCAAAGTTTGGACTTGTGTTTTTAATTTTTTGTATTTGTTTTTCTTCATCATACTCTATTTTTATTAAGTTAATCGAGTTAAGAACAATCTGTTAGGGTATCATACCATCTTTGTAGAAACTCAGCTGGTGCATTAAATGAAGGAAATATCTTTATACGTAGGCCTCTTGGGATTAATTTTTTTATTTAAAAACAAAACTTGAAAAATTATTAGAGGAAGGTGAAAGTCTGGGAGCTATAACCACAAACAAAAACGTTATCTAATGGTAGAAGACCCAGTTTATACCTATTTTTTATGGTGCCCCAAAGACACATAAGGGAAATTTTCCCCCCAAACTCTAAGACCTAATATCTGGGATGGCTCACTTGGAGAACGCCTCAGTACCTGGGTTGACAAACACCTTCAACCCATTGTACGTAACAGACCGGATTTTAAAGGATTCGAAAGAAGTCCTTAAAACGATGCAAAATAAAGAATGGCGGGAAATTTTTATACCGGGTTGGGAGGGTGTTGTTCCCGAGCCTATACCCACCTACCCCCAAGTTTTGGGTTTTATCACAGCTGTATAAATTTTTTTTTTAAAAATTTGATAGTAAATATGGTAAAAGAAAAACAATTTTTTTTATTCTTAGGGCAATAGAAATCTCCCTTTAAAAAACAAAAATTTTTAAAATTTCTCTAAGGGATTCTATTTAAACTAATTGGGGCCTCTAGGGGTGCAAATTTGTCGCCCCCTTCCCCTTTTCCCAACCCCTATTTAATGGCATGGTGGGCCCCAAACCCATGCCAAAATACAGTAAAGAAAACCTTTTTTTAGGGACTGTATTTTGTGGTATGGGCGCTACATCACACCTCCTGAAAATTTTGGGGTCCGATTTTAAGCGCTCATCCCTTTCCCTTTTGTGGATTTATATCAATTCCAATACATCCCAAACCCTTCGTTTTCACAAAATAATTGGAGTAAGGAAAGCCTAACCTTTTTTTGGAAATTTTCCCTCCTTAGGGGCAATTTGCGGGTTTCAATGTTTTACAACTACCCAATATCGAAAACCTGGGGCGGGAAAATACTATTTTTTAAAGGGCCCCAAATATTGCCATTCACCAAAAACGATAGATGAAAACCCCTATGAGAGTATCCCCAAGCCAAACGAAACCTGTACCCGGGGGAAAAGGGTTTTTTAATCGGGAGGGGGAAAAACAAAATAGATAGGCAACTACTTAAGAGGGGCCTAAAACTAAGAAAAATTTGACAGGGGCCAAAAATGGGGTTTAAGTTTAAAATCTAAAACCCCCAGTTCCCTCAATGACAAGCCCCAAAAAACGGGGGGAAGTTTTAAAATAAGAAAAAAAGGGTTTAAACTTTTACAACAGGAACAGTAAAAAAATTTCCCAAGAAATTAAAAATTTTTTTCAAACAAAAAAAAGGGGAAATTCTACAAACAAATCCTCCCTTGTCTGAGATTTTTGACAAAAGGTTTTTGGATTTTGTCCCCAAGGGGGAGGTAAAACGGTGGGAAACATAATATAAACCTAGTGCATTTAAATCCCAAAAAGATGTACAAAACAAAAAGGCTGCACAAAAAAGGTTTTTTTTCATGGGGTGGGCACGATGAAAATTTGTGAAATTTATTACTAAAAAAAACTAACTTTATTTTATGAGGGCAAAAAAAAACCCAAAACTCCCAAAATAAACAATTTTTAAATTGGGACAGCCACCAGGGTGGTAAACATCAAAAAAATGCACAAAAATTTTGGGCAAAAAGTTTTAAAAGGCAGAAACCATCCGAAAAGTTAAAAAAAAAAAAAAAATTAAGGTAAACCCATTAAAATAAATCAAAAAAAACACGGGCCAAACCCATTTTGGAGTTGCAAAGCACTTTTTAAAAATTTCCTTTCGGGGGCAATCCCAGAAAGGGTTTTTAAAATTCTAATCAATAGAAGCTTTTTTAAAAAAAAACCAAAACAGAGGAGGGGCAATTTGGGTTAAGAAAAATTTACGCCAAAGGGGGGGGCTTTTCTGGTTTTTTTTAAAAACTGAATATTTAAGGCCCATTTTTGGGGGACAAAAATTGAACACACATTAAATAGGGTTTTTTTTCCCAGCCCTAGGATTGGCCCGGGGACACTTTGGCCCTAACCCCAAAAAACCCGAAAAACACCCCTTTTTCCTTCTTTTTTTTAAAAAATAAGTCCGTTTTAAATTTTTAAAACCAAAACCCTTTGAAAATTTTCCAATTTTCCCTGAAAAAACCGCAAAAAATAAACCGCCACCTTTTAAAAAACTTTTGATTGAACCGGAAATTTTATGAAAAAAGAACCATTTTGGAAAACCTTTTTTTTGGATAGTTTTTTCCCATGGGGAGCCCAACAAAAAAAATTTACAACCCGGGGGAACCCTCTAGAAATTACCGGTTTTTTGGGTTGAAATTTTGGTTTGTGCGGGTTTTCCGTAAGGCCCCGGGTAAACCCACAATGGGGGGTGCAAAAATAAGCCAAAAATTAAAAAGGTGAGACGGATGGAATTTGTGCTTTTTTTTTGTTTGAGGGAAAGATAAAGGATCTTTTTTAAGGGGGTTATTTTTTAAATTTGGCCGAAAAGGGTTTTTAAAATTTTAAATTGCAAAATTTGGTGGGTTTTATTAAATTTTTAAATGGGGTCCCCCTTTATTTATAATTTTGTGTTAAAATTTGATAAAATTTAAAATTTTAGTAAATTAAAACTTTTTTCCCCAGTGTAAAATCCAAATTTTGAAAACAAAAACAAAAACCCAAAGGGCCAATTCCCCCAATTTTTTTCCCCTGTTTCCCCGCCCGGGGGGGGGGGGGGGGGAAATTTGAAAGAAAACAAAAAATTTTTTGGGCCCCTTATAAAATTTTTTCCCCCCTTGAAATTAAAAAGAAAAATCCCCCAAAAATAAAATTTAAAATTTTTCTAAAACCCCCCCGGCGACGTTCATCTTTGTCAATTACGGAAACTGTTGTTGAAAATTTTTTTGGTTTTCCACAACTTTTTGTCTGGGGGAAAAGGGGGCCCCCTTTTGAAGATTTGCCCCCCACCCCCATAAAGATAAAACAAGGGGGTTTAAAAAAACAGGGAAATACTTACAACATTATTGACATTGCCCAAATGCATAAAGGGGGGATAGACAGTGTCCTTCAGTTTATTTTACTTTCCTTTTTACAGTAAAATTTTTGGGGGTTTTCCTTTGTATAGAAATATTTTGCGGTAACGGGATAAACCATTATTTAGCGGTATCATCTGTAAAAAAAAAATAGTCTTATAGCTACTAGTATGAATTTATATATAAATATACCATATTATGTTTGATACAAATACATCTTTTTTTAAAAAACCTAAAAACCATCGCTGTTGTTTTGGGTTTGCGTCTGCGGGAGGGGGCTGGGGCATAATTTGATTTTAAATTGGGGGTGGTTAGTGATATGGCCTAGTGATGCCTCACATTTGGGTATGTTATAGGTGTGGCTGATTCTATTCTATTTACTTGGGTGTGGTTATTGTGTGGTCTGATGGGGCCCCCCTTTTTCATTCTTTTTTAAAAAGGGTGGGGGTAAAAACCCAAATTCGGGGCCCCCATCTTGAAATTGCTAACGTCCCGACATGCTGGGGTTCCCGCGATTATTTTCTTGCCTTGCCCCCCCCAAAGGGCCAAAAAAATCTTTTTTATTTGAAAAGAAGGAACTTAAAGGGGTTTTCCCACCATACCTCTTATCTGCTCAGGAGAGAAGATAAACAAAGCATGCAGCGTCTGAACGCGGGCCGGGGTGGGAAAAGGGAAGGGGCTGACAGAAAGAGAGAGAAACAGGACGTCGCAAAGTTTACTCCCAAATTTAAATTTCCCTTACCCAAACCCTGGAATTTTTCTATACACAACAGCCTCATACACTGCACTTTTTTTCCCCAGCCCCTTTAACTCCTTCATTTCCTTGTCATCAATGAAAGGGGAAAAAACGCCACGCGGCCCCGGAAAACAGCTCCTGTCATGTCATGGGGCCCTGTCTTTAAATTTAAAATGGGCAGGAAACTAAGGGGGGCTTAGCCCAAAGGCTGAAACCTCTCAGAGGCTTACCCAGTTTGGAGGATCCAAAGTCAACATTACATCGGGCAAAAAACCCCTTTTAAACCTGAAACCCGTTTTTTCAGAGATAAAAAAATAACTTAAAGTTGGGTTATTCCCCACCCGTTTTTGCATCCTATTCCTTTTGTTTTTAAAATAAACTCCGTTTTGCAGCAACCTTTCCCAAATTTTTGGCCCATACTCATGGAAAAAAATCCATACACAAAAAAGAAAATTTTGCATTTTACAGAATGAGGGTCAAGTTCCAAAAATCTGAAGTAGAAAAAACATTCATGTAAGGGTTTAAAAAAAGAATCCTAAATCAATTTGCCCTTTATTAAAAAACTAGCTCTTCTATATTTTTATTGGTAATTGTGAAAGTTTTAAAGCAGGAGTAAAAATTTTTTTGAAAAAGCAAAATTTAAATTTCTTAAAGGGTGAAAGGGATACAATTCAAACCAACTTTTAAAAACTAACTTTCTTTTCCCCATTCCTTTAAAAAACCCACTTTTATTAATTTTTATTAAATTTTTATTATTAGTTTTGGGGCGTTAAATTTTTCCGACAAAGTTAAATCGGGACAGTTTTTATGTTTGGGGGGATTTTTTTAAAACAAAGCATAATTTAGGTTTTAAAACGTGCATCATCTATTAAATCGCCCCCATTTTTGGGGCTTTTTCCCTTTATTTTGGGGGGCCACAAATCAGCTTTCAGAAAAGAGCAGGGGGGATGTTTGTGCGACGTCATGACTGGATTGTTGGTTTTCGACTGGCTGGGAAAAATCACAAAGACCCCCGTTTACAAAGAAAAAGCCCTTCCTGTTTTATGTTTATTTTCTGTCAGCTCTCATAGCAGGGAGGGCGTGCGCTCTGCCAGTGTTTCCCAAAAAGCTCAGCGAAATTATTTTTTTTCTTTTAAAAGAGAAAACTCTACTGGGTTTGCTGTGATCCTTTCAAATTAGTAAGATCAGAGATTTAAGATTTTATGTAAGTTAGAAAAAATTTTAAAAGGGGCACTACTGCTTTAAAATCACAGGGAGGGGTGGGGGGGGGGCCCGTTTGGGGGAACACAGACAAAACTCATAAAGAATACTGGATATAGTTCACCAAGACTTAGTTTTAAAACATTGCACAGCAATAGGGTTTAAAATTAAAAAAAGGTTTTTTTTATTGAAATATTTCCTTTATATTGGGCAGCCCGAACTTATAATTAAAATACACATCTTTTTTGGGAACTTTCAGGTACTCTTTTTTAGGTGCAAAACTCCACTTTTATTAAACAGAAAACAAATTTTAGATAGGTTTTCCTTTTTCAATTTTTTTCCCATTCCACTTGTTGAAAATAGCCACTTTACATTTAAATTAGAATCCAGCAATTTTGTATCAGCAGGGGTTGATTTGTTGGGCCCAAAAATTTCCCTTTTATTTTCCAATACATTTCAGATTTAAATTTTTTTTCACTTTGGGGCACTACAAGCTTTGTTGGGAAAATTTTACTTTGCATTTTAAAATTTTAAATACAGCAATTTTGTAGGGCACCACAGGGGAATTTCAAAGGCGCCAAAAATACCTTTTAAAACCCAATACATTTCAGATACTTTTTTTTTACCTTTTGGGGCCCCTACAGTTTTTGTTCATTGAGGCACCTTGCACTTAAAGGTGAATAACCAAAACCCCCCCTTTTGTAGTCACCACAGGGGAATTGAAAAGGTGCCAAAAAATTTCCCTTTTAAATTTTCCCTTTTACATTTTAAAACAGGGGTTTTTTTTCCCTTTTGGTCCCGTCAAGCCCTTTTTTCATTAAAAGCTACCTTTTTATTTAAATTTGAATACAGGAATTTTTTTTTAGTCACCACAGGTTTAATTGATAGGTTTCCAAAAATACCTTTTTTTTCCCATATACATTTTTAGAAAAAGGGGTTTTTTTATTTTGGTCAGTTTAAGCTTTTTTTCATAGAGCCCCACTTTTGTATTAAATTTTTAATACACAATTTTAAATCCCCCCAGGGGTGAATTGATAGGGGCCAAAAAATACTTTTTTAAAACCCTTTTACATTTCAGATACGTGTTTTTTTTAATTTGGGGGCAGGCAACTTGGTTGAAAGAGCCCCCTTTTCAGTTTAAATTTGAACCAGCAATTTTGTTTGGGTTTTTTGGGATTTTTAGAATAGCTTGTGATTTTGGCCGTCTTTTTAAAAAAGAACTTTCCAAAAATCCCATACCTTCTCAATTTTTATATTTCTGAACATGGGGCAAATTCAGGTGGTAAGTTTACAAAGAAAGGGGGGAGGACCTTTGGGGGTAGAGGAAAGAGAGAAGGGTGCCCTTTCCCGTGCTTGGGCAACAACACCATTCCACGGATCGTCAGTTTGGGAGACCGGGTTTTGGCCGTCCATCGCTGGGCAAAAGGGGCCCCGGAAATCTCAGTAACCCAAACCCCCCGTCGGGCCCAATTTTGGGCCCCTTTATTGGTTAATGCAACCTGAATCCAGCAGTCTTACCTCCCCCGTCCTCCCATCACGGCCACCAAAAATTTAACAATCAGCATTTATCAGCAAACCGTCCAAAAATGAAGCAGCCCAAAAAGTCAACTCGTGTACCCACCACTGTGGATAATCCATTTTTTGAAGACCTCTTTTAGACAAAAAAGTGGTTGGGGCCCGAAGGGGAAAGTTAAAAGATTTAAGAGGGCCAAAAAAGGATGATTTTTCCCCTGCTCTGACCCCCCATTTTCTGATGTGCCATCAAGGAGGAGAAGGAAACCGGGGCAATCGGGAAAAAACCCGGGCGGGTCGGCAACGCCTTTCCCTCCCTCCCTTTGCTTTTAAACCCCCGCAGCTCCTGGGTGCAGAATGTCAGGGCATGAATAAACCCGTGTTTTTATGATTTATGAAAGACAAATTTTCGGAACCCAAAAATGTGGCTTTTCCCGCAGAATTTGCTTGCGGGGGCGCTTCATCAGTGGACGAGGAGGGAAAACGATGGGGTAGTTTTCCCAAAAGGGTCCCCCCCTCAAAAAAGGGGGAGGGGGGGTTTGCAGAAATCCCTTGGGAAAAGATTCCCAAACCCGCCACGTTAAGCGCAAACCCACCCTCGCTTAAACGCCGTCCAAAAAAATTCCCCCGGAACCTCCCCAACCTGGGGGGGTTCTTGAGCAAGCCTCTGATTCAAACCCCGCGATGTCAAATGCCCCCCTTTGCCGTAAAAAGCATAAGTAGAGGCAAGAACCTTAGGGGGTTTTAAACCCCCACCAAAAGTCCAATTTACATGGCAGCGAATGCAAAAGGTTTTTAAAAAAGGAGGGGGAACACTTGGCCAAAAAAGGCCCCCCCGACGGGAGGCCCCCAAACCAAATGTCACACCCCCTGTCTCCCCCCCTTTTCCCCCCCCTCCCCCCACCAAACCCAAACGTTTTTCCCCAGCCCGCCCCAAAGTCTCTCAGAGCATGATCAGGGAAACAGCCCCCGGGGTTCATCCTCCACCGTCCCCCCGAGGGACCACCGGGACCACCAGAGACCCATCCTACCCCCTTCTTTCCTTCCCCCAGTTTTTTACGACCTTCACGCCGTACAGAAACCAATTAAGGCCCCCGCCTTTGTTTTTCCAGGTTTGGGAGCAGGGGAAAAAACACTTTACCCCCAAAACCCTCCCAAAGCCAAAAGCCTGAAAAGGTTTGGGATTGGGCCAGGCTTTTTTTTCCTTGGAAAAAATTTCCTTTTTTTCCCTCGGGGGACACAATGGGGTTCCCCCCACATCAAGGGGGGGCCCCTTGCCTGTCCCCAATACCAGATGCCGAGCAGGCATTTCTTTGCCAGAAAAGACGTCACTGCCCTGGCCAGCCACGTGTCATCTAAAATTTCAAGAGCGTTGTCTGCATCTGTGTCCGGAAAAGTCCATCTCACCCCCGACACATGGACTAGTAAGCACGGCCAAGGCCACTATATCTTTTGTGACAGCTCACTGGGTGTGCTGGTGGATGTCTCTGGTCATGATGGTGGCCTCTCAGGCTCGCGCACGCTCTTCAAAAACCGCAGGGATGGGCAGGGCATTTTCCCTCAAGGTCCTCTGGTGGCATCACGGGCCCAATGAAACCAGGCCGTGTTGAAATTAATCTGTCGTGGAGACCGTCCACACACAGGTCAGACCCTATGGACGGCTCTCCGTAACAAGGGACCGAGCGCTGGCTGGGTGCCAAGAACCTTGTGCCAGGCAAGGTGGTGTGCGATAACGGGCGAAATCTGCTGACCGCCCTTAAGATCGGTAGGCTGGAGCACATCCCTTGCCTGGCACATGTCATGAACCTTGTCGTCCAGAAATTTCTAAAGAGCTACCTGGGTCTGGACTGCCTGCTGAGGAAGGCTCGAAGTCTAAGTTCACACGTCCCGCCTGGCTGCGTTGCAGCGTCCGCTCGGCCTCCCCGTCAACCGTCTTATTGTTGACGTGGCAACACGCTGGAATTCCACCCTCCACATGCTCCAGCATTGTGGCAGCAGCGCAATGCCATTACACAGTACGAAGTGACACATGGCCTGACAAGCAGCGATGCGGACCTTGGGGTGTTGAGCCATCGAGAGTGGAGGCAGGGGAAAGAGCTCTGCACCAGCCTTGACAATTTAGAAGAAGACACCAAAAGGGTCAGTGGAACGATGCCCTTGTCACATGAGCATTGTGGTGATCTTAGTTTCTGGAACGATCGTTTTGGGCACTCTGAAACACGGTCCCGCCCGCGACGGAGGGGGAGACAGACACCGATGCGGTCTGGGAGCGTGTCTCTCCATCGAATCCACACGGCCCGACAGTTTCTTTTAATTTTATCGGTCCCTTTATTAGGCAGTGGTTCGGGTCCGGGCTAGTGCAAGGCCGCGCATCAGCTCTCAGGGTGCATCATCTCAGGAAAGTCAGGGCTGTGTTGAAGCTGTGCCGGAGGAAGCGGAGGAGGAGGAGTAGGTATTCCTAGACACCGACGTTACCGACGTCCCTGCCTTGGAAAGAAGTTGGCGCGAATTTGAGGCGGAGGAGGAAGATGAGGAAGATCAGTTTGCTAGTGCCCCTCGACCCAGAGGCTTGGGAAATCAAGGCTCCATCTCTCTTCTGTTTTCAAACAGAAATGGTCCTCTTGAAAACTTATTTTTAAAATGATCATTTCTTACTGCAATTTTTATTCTCTTTTCCCAACAGTTCATTTTGCTGGTTTTGCTGTGAGGAAACTGTAAAAGACAGCAAGGTTTCATGACAACACCGTATTCCATTTACTCACTTTATCTTTAGAAGTTTTCGCATTGTCAATGGTTTTGAGGTCATGTTGCTGTGAGATACAGCTATAATTATGGTCTTTTGGAACAGAAATGTGGCTTCTAAGTGGCATTTCTCCATCACAATTTTTAATAGTGGCTGAGAAGTCATATTTATAATTTTTTGGGGTCATGTTGCTGTGAGATACAGCAATAATCATGGTCCTTTGGAACAGAAATGTTGCTTCTAAGTGGCATTTCTCCCTCACAACTTTTAATAGTGGCTGAGAAGTCATATTTATAATTTTTTGGGGTCATGTTGCTGTGAGATAAAGCTAAAATCATGGTCCTTTGGAAAAGAAATGTGTCGTCTAAGTGGCATTTCTCCCTCACAATTTTTAACAGTGGCTGAGAAGTCATTTTTATAATTTTTTTGGGTCATGCTGCTTTGAAATGCAACAATACTACAGGTCCTATTCAAAAAAATGTTGTTTCTAACAGACATTTGTTCTTCACAATTGTCCAAAGTGGCTCAATGGTCATGCTTTGAATTTTTGGGGGACATTTTACTGTGACATGCAGCTATACTACAGGTCCTATTATAAAAAAAAAAATGTTGTTTCTAACAGACATTTGTTCTTCACAATTGTCCAAAGTGGCTCAAGGGTCATGCTTTGAATTTCTGGGGGCATTTTGCTGTGACATGCAGCTATACTACAGGTCCTATTATAAAAAAAAATTGTTTCTAACAGACATTTGTTCTTCACAATTGTCAAGAGTGGCTCAAGGGTGATGGTGCTGTCAGAAACAGGAATAGGTAGGACACTGTTAATGGACACATATTGCAAAATGACTTGTTTTTGCTAGATCTTTAACATAGCTAGCAATCCCTGTATTGAGACAACCCATTTAATACAATTAAAAAAGAGAAACAAAGACATGGTGGGATTCCATCCTATTTTAAAACTGTGTTTTCTAGAATTAAACTACTAAAAACTTGCATGTACAAAACAGCTGGTAAAAAAATTCCTCTGAATTGTACAAGGGAGGTACAGGAAAACTTGACCAGATGTAGGTTATTCAGAGGACATGGAGTATGGAGCACGGACAGAGAACAAAGTACAGAGACAATTTCCTCCAGCACGGTGAGTAAAATGAGAAAAAGAATGCCAAGAAAAAGGGCACCTGGGTGGAACAGGAGCGTAAACCACCAGTATTTCCAAGTGAAGCTCAATTGGTCCGCACTCATACGGAGGGGCAAGCGCTACCCAGGACAGGGACAGTATATGTCCAATGAAACTAAAATGGTGGTTGAAAGACTCCTATTTCCGGCACTTTTTTATCTGTGGGTCAGACAGGTTAAATGGTCATACTGCGGTCCAGGACAGATATAGTCAATGTCCAGTTCAACTAAAATGGTGGTTGAAAGACTCCTTTTCCTGGCACTTTTTTAATTTGGGGGTCAGACAGGTTTAATGGTCATATTGCAGTCCACGACAGGTATAGTCAATGTCCAGTTCAACTAAAATGGTCTTTGAAAGACTCCTTTTTCCGGCACTTTTTAATCTGGGGTTATGCAGGTTTGGGGCTCATGCTGTGGCCCAGGACAGGTATATTCAATGTCCGTTGAAACTAAAATGGTGGTTAAAAGACTCCTTTTTCCGGCACTTTTTAATTTGGAGTCAAGCAGGTTTGGGGCTCATGCTGTGGCCCAGGACAGGTATATTCAATGTCCGTTGAAACTAAAATGATGGTTGAAAGACTACTTTTTCCGGCACTTTTTAATCTGGGGTCATGCAGGTTTGGGGCTCATGCTGTGTTCCAGGACAGGATAGTCTATGTCCGTGAAACTAAAATGGGAGTTAAAATACTCCTTTTTCCAGCACTTTTTAATCCAGGGGTCATGCAGTTTTGGGGCTCATGCTGTGGCCCAGTACAGGGATAGTCTATGTCCAGTGAAACTAAAATGGTGTTTCAAAGACTCCTTTTTCCGGAACTTTTTAATCTGTACTTCATGCAGGTTTGGGGCTCAAGCTGTGGCCCAGAACAGGGATAGTCTATGTCTAGTGAAACTAAAATGGTGGTTCAAAGACTCCTTTTTCCGGCACTTTTTAATCTGTGGTTCAGACAGGTTTAATGGTCATTCTGCGGTAGAAGACAGATATAGTCAATGTCCAGTTCAACTATATTGGTGGTTTTAAGACTCCTTTTTACGGCACTTTTTAATCTGGGGTCATGCAGTTTTGGGGCTCATGCTGCGTTCCACGACAGGGATATTCAATGTCCAGTTCAAGTAAAATGATGGTTCAAATCATACTGCCTTCTGGCACTTTTTAATTTGTGGGTGATGCAGGTTTAAGGGTCATGGTGTGGTACAAGACAGGGATAGTGAATGGTGTGTGACTTTTTTTCTGTGTCTTTTATAACCTAAGTGTGTTGCCTAAGATGTAGCACGTATCCATTTGACTGTTGTGGATTTTAATTCCAGCTTCGTCAGCCCTGTTGGGGTGTAAGAATGAAGGTGTTGTTGCTCTCCATAGACCTTAATGGTCATCGGTATTAATCTATCATCGACCATCGAATATCTTGTCGATGATGGCCGACTATCGACCATCGACCGATGGCGATAGTCAACATAATCGCTCAACACTAATTATTATTATTAATAATAAAAAATTATTCTAGTTTAGCTCTGTATTGGATTTAAAACCATAACATCCTCTTTTTGGTGATTTACTAAGTTCACTGACTGTAACTATTATTTATGTGTACTAATTTATGTGTATTTCCCACACTGATGTCCACAGTCCACAGATTTATAATCCAAACAAACAGACGATGGCAACGGCCAGTACGGGGCGATGCAATACAACATCCGGGTCCGGCTATTCGTGAAATGAGCAATCTTTATTAATGAACACAGTGGCACAGCAGTACAAAAAGGCTAAAGTGGGTGAAACCCGACTAACGCGTTTTAAGCAACTAAGCTCTTGATCTGAGTGGGAGAAAGCCAGTGAAATAAGACGCAGGAACGATACCTATACCGGGAGGTGAGCCATAGCACAAGTTTGTTTGGTTTCCACAGATTGATAATGTTGCTGTAGACCACACTGTCTATTTTTGCAGACTTGATACTAGGAAGGAATGCCTAATTACTTGTAAGCAGACCACTAGCAACCCCTCCACCCTCATATGTTTTTGCATTATCGCACCATCCCAAGGAGTATAATGGAGCTATGGCTCAAAAAAATACTACTACCTCAGCTTTTATTAGTTCTTCCAATATTGTATTTTTAAATGACAGTCTTCAATACAAGACACACCTCTTGATGATTGGATAATCGGCTGCCTATATGTTAATGGGGACAGAGGTAACTTCCCACTCAGTAAACGTTCAGACCATGTTTACTAATGCCCACTGGACTTTGCCGATAACAATATTTAGGGGCTATTTAATTGATCTAGTCTCCTTATTCACAGATAAGCAGTAATCAAATTGCACATGTACACTTCAACAGCTCATTGCTAACCACAAAATAGGTGCAATGTAACACCGATGAAATTGTGAAACTGTCGGGCCTTTGTGGGTTTGATGGAGAGGAAAAGAGAAAGGTCCGTTGTCAACATTCTGTAGTCGTCTACTCCTACGTCGCTGGTGGGACCTGTGGTTTCAGAGTGCCAACGATCGTTCCCAGACGAAACTAAGATCCACCACAATGCTCATGCTCGACAAGGGCGTGTCCGCACTGACCATTTTGGTTGGCTTCTTTCAAAACTGGCAAGGATGGGCCGAGCTCTTTCACCTGCCTCCACTCTCGGTGGCCTCATCCACCAAGAGGTCGCACCAGATGGCTGTCCCAGGCCATAGTGTCACTTCGGACTGCCGTACATGGCATTGCGCTGCTGCCACAATCGCTGGAGCATGTGGAGGGTGGTAATTCCAGCGTGGGTTTGACACCGTCAAACAAATGAGACGGTGACGGGCGAGGCCGTGATGACGCTGAACGAAGCCAGGCGCGGGGGACGAAGGCAGGGTGCGAACGGAGGGAAGTGTTGTGTGGAACTTAGACTTGGTAGTCGCGGAACCCTTCCTCAGCAGGCAACTAGTCAAGGGAACCGCAACCACACAAGGGTTTAGGCGGGCGAGAGGCCCGGTAGTTCGTGGGGGGGGTGAAAAACGGGCTTTTTGGGGGAAGGTTAAGCATTTCTTTTATTGTTTCCGGTAGGGTAGTGGTAGCTATGTGGTGTTAGCTCCCTTTCTAGAAATATTTTTGGACACCACGAACCACCGAAAAATTCACCCGAGACACCGACTAAACGACACGACACGGAAACGACCGGAACCAACGGTCATGACCATGTGCCACGAATAGGGAGTGTGCCTCCCAGCATTCCAATCTTAAGGGAGCCAAGCAGATTTCGGCACACTTTATCGACACAAACCTGCCTGGGCAAACAAGGTTCTTGTTTTTTCAACCCAGACACGAGCGGATCCGAGTTATTCGTTGCGGGAGAGCCGTCCACAGCTCCTGAAATGTGGTGGACGGTTATCTCAAGTCTCTGATTAATTCCCAACTCGGAACTGGTGGTTTCTATGGGCACGTTGATGACTCATGAGGAACTTGGGGGAAGGAACACCGGCACTTCCCTGCGGGTTTCTTTGAAGACGCTGCGCCGAGCCTGGAGAGCCTAAGTTCACCCCCGAGACATCCATACCAGCCTCTACCCAGTGATGCTGTAACAGAGATATTTGAGGCACCTTGGCCGTGATTAATACTCCATGTGGTACGTGTGGTTCTGATGGGATCCTCTTTTCCGCATATAGATGCAGGACATACGCGATCTTAAATTTTAGATTGACACGTGGTCTGGCAGGGATAGGGACGGTTTTCTGGCATAGATATTGCCTACTCGGCATCTTGGTTTATCGGGCGGAAGGCAAGGGCCATGGACGTCGGCCGGAACCTTTGTGAGCCACCAGACGGAAAGCAAACATTTCCAAGGCAAAAGCCTAGGGGCAATGACAGTACATTATGGCTTTTGGCTTTGGGTTGATGGTTTGGGTTTTTTAATGTGTTTATTTCTGGCTCCCAACACATAGAGAAGACAGAAGGCTGGCTGCTAGGACTGGCCAACTGATCGGCGTGCAGGGCGTCATCAACTGGCGGAAGGAGAAGGGGTTAGGTGGGGTCTATGCGTGGTTGGTGATTGGTGGTAATAGCGCGATGGTGGAGGATTGAAGCGGTGGCTGATCACTGCATCATGACTCTGAGAGAATGAGGCAGCTGAGCGAACGCTTGGTGGTGGCGGTGGAGGAGGAGGGAGGCGGGACAGAGGGTTTTGGGACGTGGTTGGAGGCCTACTGGCCCTGGCGTTAGGTCTGGCCTTTGTATGGCATTATGGTTGTACTCCATTTCACACTCTGCATTCGCTCGCGTGTGACTATGAGGGTTAACGGGGGTGGTTAATCTCCTAAGTTATTGCATATTCTTATGAGGTTTGGGATATGGTTGGCCATTTAGATTCACATAGCCAATGCTGGGGGTTGTGTGGCTGGATACCCTATGTAGGCAATGATGGTGTCGAGGAAGTTTAGGGTAACGGGGGGGGGGATGGGGGCGGTTAGCAGCGACGTAAGTTAGTTGAGGCTGGGTTTGGGGGGTGGGGAGATGGTGTGGTTGTTGTTTATATGGTTATGTTTAGTTTTTATCTAGCACGTACAATTTAATAAGGTTATTACTTAAGTAAAATCAGTAAATGGAGCTGGGGGTTTTCCGCTCTACCGTCCTGCAAAGCCTCGTCCAGTGATAAGAGCTTCGCAAGCATTTTCTGCTGGATGAAAAGACCCAAAATTGGATCCGCCAAATGTCAACATCATCAATCATCAACACAGGTGAACCTTCGTCGTCCTGACTTTCTGCATCCAGGAGCTGCGGGCTACAAGCAAGAGGGACTGCAAGGCGTTGCCGACCGCCCGGGATTTATGCGATTGACCGGCTTCCTTCTCCTACTTGTGGCATCAGTAAACTGGGCTAATTCAGAGCACAGAAAATAATCTCTTTGGCTCAATCATTGGATCTTTTTATTAACAGGATCTGACCCCAACCGCATTTTGTCATCAAAGAGGTCTTCAGATAATGGATTATCCACAGTGGTGGGTACACGAGTTGAATTTGGGCCTCTTACCTGCTTATGTTGGACGGATGCTTATGATGCCTGATTGACGACATTTGTGGCCGTCGACTGGGAGGACGAGGATGTAGGACTGCGGGGATGCAGGTTGCCATTAACCACTGAAGAACAGATTTGCAGACGCTGTTCCGGTTTATGAGGATTCACCAGGGCCTGACCAGCGATGAGAGGCATGTCGGTCCTGCATCTGCACGATCGTGGCATGGAGTTGTTGCCTCGCCCCAGCACTGGAAGGAGCCACCTTCTCTCGTACCTCTATCCTCCATGTCCTACCCAACCTCTTTGCTCGCTTAACAACCTGAATTTTCGCTCCAATGTTCTGTAATATATTATTTTTAGGAAGGAATGGATGAGTTTTGGAAAGTCTCTCTTATTAAAAGAACGGAATTGTCAATGTTTTCTCAATCCCTCAAATCTAAACAAATTTGATGATTCAAATTTAACTGATAAAGTAGATCATCACAAAGCTTGACTGACCAAAAGTGGTATAAAAACACGTATCTGAAATGTTTATGATAATAAAAAGGTATTTGTTGGCATAATCAATTATCAGTTGGTATGTGGTGTTCGCTAGCGGAATAGGTATGGTGTATATTTTAAACTACAAAGTTGCGTATGATGAAACAAAGCGTGGTAGGTAATTTAGGGTTATATGTTTTTTTTTTATTTTATTAAGGCAACTGAATTGGTTATTTATCGGGGATTTTTTGTGTTGGTTTTTTTTTTGGATCCATTTATTTGATACAGAGGGGGGGTCTTTCTTTTGTGCAGGGTGGATTTTTGTGGTTAGTTGATTTTGGGATTGTGAATTGGTTCTGGAGGTTTGAGAAGCGGGTTACTTTGATGGTAGCGTCACTTTTTTGGGTTCTTTTTTTTTTTTTTTTTATTACGGGGGAAGGGTTATGGAGGTAGGTGTGTTGGTTTTTGGTGGAGTGAGGAGGGAGGGAGGGGGTGGGGGGGGGGCTGGGGGCGGGACAAGCCATATAAGGTGTAGGTGGGGGGTGACAATTGGATAAGGGCGGGGGTCTGTCATTTACTGTTCTGTTGACAATTTGGTAATCGGCAAAGTAGAGATTCATCAATAACTATTGCTTGAATGTACCCTATCAAAAAGTGAATTTAATAAATATATCTATTTTTTAAATCAAACTGTCCTGTATTTGGTATTTCGGTTATTAAGGGTTAGATTGTTGTGTTTTGGGTTTTTTTGGCTTACTTATATGTCTTAAAATGTGGGGACTACTTAGTTTGGCGGTATGACTTTTGGAGATGGGTTATCATTCGGATTGGAGAGGAAATATAGGGAGGTGAGCAAGTGGGGTGTTAAGAGCAGAGGAAGTGTGAGGATGTAGGATGCGAATTAGTACGCAGATAAGGCTTGTAATTTCAAAAATTTGAGAATGAGTGGTGGAGGGAAAGAGATTTGTCTGTACGAGAGAAAGATGAGGATGAGATGGATGAGAAACTAAGCCGTGATTTATCTTCTCAGCCTGGGGGCCAGGAGGCGCTGGGAATGCGGGGCGGAGACCCCGGGATTGGGGGGGGAAGAATTGTGTCAGATGGCAGAGTCAGTGGGGGACATCTTGGGAAGGGCATGAGGGGGGCGGGCCACCGGACGGAGAGACGAGCTGCTTATCATCGGAGCAAAAGGAAGAATTTGGGTTTTTTTTTATTTATTATCACGTGTTATGTTTTGGGGTTGGAAGGTGTTTGGTTTTGCGTTGGGGTGGGATACGGGATTGGATACTGAGGGGTATGTATCTTTCTGTAGCGCGGGGGGTGGAAGACGGGGAGTGGAATATGCGCGTTAGGCCAACTTGCCTGGCTTGTAGATTGATGAGCATTTTCTTAAGGGTAGGAGGACATTGTGTTTATTTTTTAAAGTTGCAGGTATGGGTTTAGGTTTTTGTTTTAGTTTTGTGGGAGACTAAGTTATTGGCTAACGGGGGGGAGTCTTTTTATTGGGGCGGTTGGTGGTGGGAATGTAATTTGGGTTGGGGGGATTGGGGATGTAAAGATACGGTTATTTGAGGGGGGGGTTGGTGAAAGGAGAATTGGGGGGGGGTTGGGGTTTTTTTTTTGGGTGTGGTAATTCAGTGGGGGTATTTTTATCAGGTGACGAGAGTTTGGGGGGATGGCGGAGTTGTTTTATTTTTGGTTTTGGTGGCCCGGCCTACCTTTCACTAGGATATTCAAAAATTATCTATAAACAATATTACCTGTGGGTGGACTTACAAATTTGCTGCTATTCTTTTTTCTTTAACTGCAATCTGTTGCCCCCCCTGTGAGTAGCCCAAGCTTAGGGGTTATTATGGTGGGGTACTGCTTGGTGACCCTTCGATATATTTGATGGCAATCCCGGGATGAGCGGCCATATTTCGGGGGGAGTTAGTCGGGTTTTGGTTTTCTGGTTTTTTTTTTTTTTTTTTTTTTTTTTGGGTTTTTTTGTTTTTTTCTTTTCTTTTTTTATTGGTTTTTTTTTATTTTTTTTGTTTTTTTATTTTTTTCTTTTTTTTGGTTGGGTTTTTTTTTTTTTTTTTCTGGTTTTTTTTTTTTTTATTTATTGGTTTGTTTTTTTTTTGGAAGGGGGGGTTGTTCTTTTTTATTTTTTTGTTTTTTTTTTATTAGTTTTTTTTTTTTTCTTTTTTTTTATTTCTTTTGTTGTCTTTCTTTTTTTTTTTTTTTGGGGTTCTTTTTTTTTTTTTAGTTTGGTTTTTTCTTTTTATTTTATCTTTTTTTTTCATTGGTTTTTTTTTTTTTTTTTTTTTTCTTTGCTTTTTTATTGGGGTTGTGGGTTTTTTTTTTTTTTTTTTTTGGGTTTTTTTTGTTTTTTTTTTTATTTTTCTCTTTTTTTTTTTTTTATAGGGTTTATTTTTTTTGTTTCTTATATTTTTTATTTTTTTGTTTTGTTTTTTTTTTTTTTATATTTTTTTTGGGGTGTTTCATGACTTTATTTTTTTTTTCTTTTTTTCGTTTTTATTTTTTTTTTTTCTTTTTTTTTTTTTTCTTGGTTTTTGTGTTTTTTTTTTCTTTTATTTTTCTTTTTTTCTTTTTTTGGTTTTTTTTGTTTTTATTTTTTTTTTTTTTTTCGCATCTTTTTCTATTTTTTTTTTTTTGGTTTTTTTTTGTTTATTTTTTTTCTCTATATTTTTTTTTTATTTTTTTTTTTTTTTTTTTTTTTTGTGTTTTTATTTTTTGGGGTATGGGTTTTTTTTTTTTTTTTTTTTTTTGGTTTTTTTCTTTTTTTGGGGGTGGGGGGTTTTTTTTTGTTAGGGGTTTTTTTTTTTTTTTTTTTTTTTTTTTTCCTTTTTTGGGTTGTTTTTTTTTTTTTTTTTGGTTATAATGGTGCGTTTTTTGTTTTTTTATTTTTCTTTTTTTTATTTTTTTTTTTTTTCTTTTTTTTTGGTGGTTTTCATGTGTTTTATTTTATTATTTTTTTTTATATTTTTTTTTTTTGGGGTTTTTTTTTTGTTTTTGTTTTTTTTTTTAGTTTTTGTTGTTTTTTTTTTTTTCTTTTTTTTTTTTTTTTTTTTTTGTTGTCTTCTGGTTGTTTATGTTTTGCGTGTTTTTTTTTTTTTTGTTTTTTTGGTTTTTGAATTTTTTTTTTTCTTTTTTTTTATGTGGGTTTTTTTTCTATTGGGGGAGTTGGGGTTTTTTGGGTTGACTTTTGTTGTTTTGTTTTGTTTTTTTATTCTTTTTTTGTTTTGGGTTTTTCTTTTATTTTTATAGGATCTTTTATTTTTTTTTTTTTAATTTTTTTTTTTTTTTGTTTTTTAATTTTTTTTTTTATTTTTTTTCTTCTCACTACGGGGGTTTTTTTTTTTCTTTTTTTTTTTTAGTTGTCTTTATTTTTTCTTTATTTGTTTTGGTTTATTATTTTCTTTTCTTATTTCTTTTCTTCTTTTTTACTTATTATAATAACTTTTATTTTTTTTTTGTTATTGTTATCTTTGTTTTTGTTTTATTTTTTTTATTTTTCGGTTTATTGTTATTTTAATTTTTATGTTTTTTGCGGCGGTAGTTTTTTTAAGTTTTTAATTTGGTGATAATTTATTTTGTGTTTTGTTAACTGGTTTTATGCCGTTTGTTTGTGAATTGTTTTTTCTATAAATATGTTATTATGGTATATTATTGGTTTTTTTTTATATATGTATATTTATTTATTTTTTACTTATAATAAAATAATTATTAAAAAGATATATATAATTTTTTAAACAAAGCACAATCAAAATATAAAAAAAAAAAATAAAAAGAAAAAATAAGAAACAATACATAAAATTTGATAACAAATATTAAAATTAAAAAAATTAATGTGAGACAAAAAAATAAAAAAAAGGACAAAAAAAGCGGTAAAAAAAAATAATAAAAAAAAATATAAAAAAAGTGAAAAAATAGAAAACAGGCATACGGAAGAAATTAAAAAAAAAAAAAAAAGTTTCGGAAAAATGAGAAAAAAAAAATAAAAAAAAAAAAAAAAACATAATTGGTAAAAAAAAACGAACAAAAAAAAGAAAAAATAAAGAAAAAAATATTAAACAAAGAAACATATAAAAAAAAAAAGAAATCAATATAAGAGAAAAAAAAGAAAAAAATGTTTGGGGTGTTTGTGTCGTGTAGGTGTGAGAGGGGAGAAGAAAAAGAAGATCTGGATTTTAAAAAAAAAAAAAATGAACAAAAGAAACTGGAATCGAGAGTAAAATAAAATCGATAAAAAGAAAAAATTAAATTTGAATATTATTAAATAAATGGAAAGCAGAAGTGAGTGGATGAGTAAAAGGAACGGGTACGATATGCTGGAAAAAAATTAATAGAGTGAAAAATTGGTTGAGGACAGAAATTAAAAAAACTAGAGGAAAAAAAGATGGAACAGGAAGCCTGGCAGTTAAAACTCAGAGAGAGAAAAAAAAAGAGAGAATAAAGTATATAAATTAAATAAATACTATAATAAGGGTAATAGTACAAAAATAATAAATTTTAACAAAATATTGTACTAATTAAATAAAAAAAATTAAGTAAAGAATAAAGCATTATTAATTTTAATATTGTAATATTTATTATAAAAAAAATAATCTATCTATAAAAAAAAAATTAATTAAAAATATGTGATAAAATTTAAGTATTTGAAAAAAATAAAAAATTGGAAAAAAAACAAAAGATATATAAACAGTAATTAATATAAAAAACATAATTTAATAATTTTATTATTATGTTATTATATAGAATATAATATTTTTTTTTTTGTCTTATAGATTTTTTTTTTTATGTTGGTTTTTAATATGAGAGGTTTTATTGTTTTTTTTTTATTTAATTTTTTTTATTTATATATTATTTGTTTTGTTTTTGAATTTTTTTTTCGTTGGTGTGTTTTATAGCGTATTATTTGGTTTTGTTTTTTTTTATTCTTTTTTATATATTTTATTTTTTATATTAATTATTTTTTGTTTTTTTTATTAATTCATTAATTATTTTGTTTTTTTTTTTTTTATTGTTTTTTTTTGTTTATATCAATCTTATTATGTCTTCTGGGGTTTTTTTTCTGGTTTTTAGTTTTTTATAGATTTTTTTTTTTTATATTTTGTTTCTGTTTTTCTTTGTAATTTTTCTTTTTCTATTTTTTTTTCTTGCTTGTTTAACATATTTTCACTATATTTTTTGTATTTATGTTGCCTTTCAAAAAATAATTAGTGATAAATAATATAGTAATGATTTGTTTTTTTTTTTTGATATTTA
The DNA here is from genome assembly GCA_025379985.1 of Phyllomedusa bahiana. Lineage (NCBI taxonomy): Eukaryota > Metazoa > Chordata > Amphibia > Anura > Hylidae > Phyllomedusa > Phyllomedusa bahiana. Next base: position 23,743 of record JAODAL010031480.1, read on the forward strand.
GTGTTTCATTGTTATTTTTTTATTTCTTTATTTTTTTCTTGTTGTTCTGTTTTTTTGTTTTTATTTGAACTTATTTTTTCTTGTTAGACGCTGGTATGCTTTTATTTTTTTTTGTTTGCTATTATTCATTTTTCTTTTTAATTTTTTATTTGTTACTGTTTTTGTTTTGTTTTTTTTTAGTTTATAACTTTTTTTCTTTTTTTTATTATTTTTTTTGTTATTTTTTTTTTTATTCTTTTTCATAAATGTGTTTTTTTTTTTTTTTTTTCTTTATTCTTTGGCGGGTTTTTTTACTTTGTTTGGTTTGTTTTTTTCCTTTTATTCGGTTTTTGTTTTTTTTGTTATTTCGTGGTTGCTTTTATTTTATTTTTTTATGTATTTTGTTTTACTTTCGTTTGTATATTTTGCTTTTTTTTGTTTTTTTTTTTGGGGGTTTTTATCTTTTTTAATTTTGTCTTTTAAAGGGATATGTGTGAATAAATTAAAAATACGAAAAAAAGAAAAAGGGAAAATAAAAAAAAAAAAAAGGAAAACAAAAAAAAAAAAAAAAAAAAATGAAAGAAAAAACCCCCAAACAACCTAAACAAACACCCCACCCCCGGAAAAAATAAAAGTGAAAGTGAGAAATGAAAAAATAGCGGTAACATAAGCCAAGTATGTTGGCGATAAATAGGTACACCACAAGAACTCGGGAGAAATATATTATCATTGATTTTAGAGAAGATGATGAAAAAAAAAAAAAGAAAAAAAAGGGGAAAAAAAATAAAAAATTAAAAACAAAAAAAACAAAGAAAAATAAAAAATTTGAATAAAAAAAAAAATAAAATAACAAAAGGATATAAAAAATTAAAATCTATTTAAATAAGAAAAATTAATTAATAAGTTGGGGGGGTGAAATACTGAAAAAAGGGGAGAGAAGAAAAAAAAAAAAAAAAAAAAAGATAAAAAAAAAAAAGAAAAAAAAATAAATCTCAAAAAAAATAAAAAACAGGGAAAAATAAAATAAAAAAAGTCAGAAAAGAGAAAAAAGGGATCTTTATATGGAGAAATACGACCTACCATATAAAATAAGAGAGATAACTTTAAACCATAAAAGAAAGAAATAAAAAAAACATGAAGTAGTGATAGGAATAAATAATGCTAAGAAGAAAAAAGAAAAATAAATCTTATGTAACAAAAAATAAAACTAAATAATAAAAAATAAAAAAATAACAAAAATAGAGTACAAAAAAGAAAAAGAAGAAAAAAAAAAATAACATAGAATAAATGGCAAAGTGAGAAACTAATATAAAAAAAATCCCATAGCTAAAAAAAAAGAAGAGATCTAATAAATAAATAAGATGATGTATACCAAATATAATATATATGCTTTAGCATAATAAATATTTATACAAATACATAGACTGGAATTATACTAAGAATAAATTCAGATATGGAAAATAGTCAAATATGTTTAATATAAGATAATGATCTATAAGTAATTAATAAATACAATAAAGTACGAAATAATACCAATTATTGAAAATAAGAACAAAATCAAAAAATAAATAATAACAAAATTATAATAAAATACAAAATAAACAAAAAATCAAAAATAAAATAGAATCTATGAAAAGAGTTCAGTCTGAAGGAAATTGTATGATCAAGTGTGTAAATTTAACTTCTGGAGAATATAAAAAATAAATAGTAAAAAAATATTACTAAAAAAAATAAAAATTTTAGACAGAGGACACGGAAATACAGAAAAAATAAATGTGAAACCAAAGTACCAAAACATAAAGAATAACAAAAAGACTAGTACCAATCAAAAACAGGAAAAATATAGTAAAAGAATATTAAAAATAAAAAATCAATAAATAAGACAATAAAAAAGAAAAAAATAAATACAAGAATTATAATTTAAAAGAACTTAGAAGAAAAACTAAGAGTAAAGAATTTTCATAAATACAACAAAATAAAAAAGAATATAAAATACATAAATAAATAATTTACAACACATATCAAATAACAAAATTGAAAACATAAAGAAAATAAAACTAGAAAATATTAAGAAAATATACCCTTATCCAATAATAATTAATTAAAAACTATATTAAGAAGAAATAAGCAAAAACACAATAAATCGAAAAGAAAACATATACATAAAACTAACCCAAAAACAATGGTAGAAGAAAGTTTGTAATTGCTTAAAAAAGGAAAATAAACAAAACGATATACTCACTACAAGAATCTTAAGAATCTTTACCAATCAACACAAAGTGAAACTATATTATTTAAACAAAATAGTTTATTGTAATCACTCGCTACATCAGTTAATATTTGATAAGATGCGATATCTTTACTTTCTATTTATACGTTTGTGGATTAGAAATAAGTATTTCTTATTTGATGTTTATATTTTATAAGTAAAATCTTAATAAATAACAAGATCTCAATAAAAAATTTAAAAGGTGGGGTATGTCTAACTCGAGCGAATAATTTTTTTTTTGATTATATTTTTTCATATATTTATTTTTTGGTTGTATATAGTATTTATTTATCAATTGGTTTCTTCTTATTTTTTTTTTTTTTTATAAATTTTTTATTTTTTATGGAAATTAATTTTTATAATATATTTTTAATGTATTTTATTTTTATTTAATTTTAAATAATAATGTTTGTTTTTTTTTTATAAATACTTAATTTTTTTTTTTTTTTTTTAATGTTTTATTATAAATTTATACCTTTTATTATTATTTTGATGATAAGTACATAAAAAATAGGTAATAAAAAAAGAATCGGTTAATAAAAAAATGAAAGTTATAAATTAAAATAACCATTTTACAAATATTAATTAAAAAAAATTAATGAAACCTAAAATTAAAAAAAGAAAATATGTAAAACGTAATTATACTTATAAAAATTAATAAATAACTAATAAAATAATATAACAATATATTAAAGATAAAATAAAAAATAAAATAAACTCAATAATAATTAAAAAAAAAAAAAAAAAAAAATAAAAAAAAAAGATAATACAAATAATAATTATATTCAAAATAAAAGCTAAAAATAAATAAAAAAACTAAATAAGACAAAGTCTTGGAGTTGTGGGTTATAGATTTGTACTGAGGATGGGGCTGAAAACTAACTTAAAAAAATTAAAATAATAAATAAATGACATTAGAACATACAAAAAAAAATGATAAAAAGATAGTAAAAAAACAAAAACTAGAATTGATCTATAAATATATATTTTATGAGCAAAAATTTGTCAAGAGGGAGGATTATATTTATTATACATAATAACTAGGGGGTTGGATTAGGTTGAAAACTTTATTTATCTATTTCCATAATGTTGTTTTTTGCTTATGTTAGATTTATATAATTGTCTTCTAACATTAGATTTATAATTATTTATATATTATTATTAGAAATAAATAAATCAGATTATTACTAACTATAAACAAGTGAAAAAAAAAAAATTAAGAAATGTGGCTTGGGGGAGGGTATGTGATTCAAAGAGACACACCCCACCTCCCTTCCCCCCCCCCCCCAAACCCACTCCCCCAAAAAATTGTTGTTGTGTGGTGAGGGGGCGTGTGGTTGCCTTTTCTTGGCCTGGCGCGCTGTGGTGGGGATACACGGGGAATCGTATCCAGGGGGGATTCGTATTACTATAACCCAGTAGTGGTTCAAACATTCTTACGGGATTGGGCGTGGGGGAGTACATCCAACCATTTTATTTAGATATGAATTCTTGGTTTTTGTGTGCACATTTGGGATCTTCTATTTTTTTATGTTTTTATTTTTATGGAATTTATTTACATTTTTTTATCCTAAATTAATTATAAATTTAAAACACCAATAAATGATAAAACAAAAAAAAAAAAAATAAAAAAAATTAGTACATAATATAACAACGTATCCCTGGTTAAATGTGGTGCCATCCTGTACGTGTAGGTGTTGTTTTTTTTTTTTGCTCTGACGGTTGTTGGGGGATAAGGAGCCAATAGTTGATAAGGGGGGGTAGTGGACAAGTCGTCTTGGAGCAGCCCGGTTGGGATAATGGGTTGAGTGATTCTCGTCCAGTTGATAGGACCCCCCCCCTGCTTACACCAATTGATTGTCTGCTAACTTTTTTGGGGGGTTGGTTTATTCCAATAACTGTATGATTGGGATGTTATAAGGGTGTGTGGGTTTGTTGGTGTTTGCCTGTAGTGGTTGTGAGTTTTTTGCCGTTGGTGTTTCTTTGCTGGTGGTCGGGGTGTTTTGGGGTGGCGCCGCGCTGATGGTTGGCGAGGTTTAGGTTGTTGGGGCGGGTCGGATGTATAGTTGTGTGCAGCGTGGGGGTCGTAAGGGTTGGGTTGTTTTTTGTTGTGTTCCGTGTTGGCGGGGATATGTATTGGGTTGTGTTGGTCGTTCGCGTGCCTCATAACGGGGGTGCTGGCTAAGGGATTCTGGGTTGGAGACCGGGCCTAATATGGTAGGGGGTGCTGTGTCCCTGAGTGTTGGTGGTGTGTGTGATGTGTGTTGGGGCTGTATCGGTTGTGTACCGCGCTTTTACTGTGAGTTACGGTACGGTGTGTTGGGGAGTTTTGGATTGTTTCTCAGTATTTGGGCTTGTGGGCGTTGTATTTTTGGTTTGGTGAGTTGGTTTTAATTGTGGGGTTGAGTGTTGTGTGTGTGGTTTATGGGTTCTCGTATGGTCTTTCAATTTGGTGGGTTGTTTGCTGTGTAATAATTCAATAGGTATTTTTTTGGAATCTCTATCATATTACCGTGTGGTGCGACTACTAACTTCGTATTCAATTTTATAATGCATCCATGTAGATTCATTTACAACAAAGGATTGAATGACCCAAAAGTGAATCTTTTTTCTTTTCTTCTTTTTTTTTTTTTTTCTATTAATATAGTTATTTTTACTATTTTTTATAAAGACCGGCTGGGTATAAACAGAGTGTGTCTTGCTCTGACCGGCCTCCCCCTCGTTGGGAGTGGCAGGTTTTCGGGGAGAGTATAGGTTGTGGGTTTTGAGGGTGGAGGGGAGGGGGACATAAATTATGGGAATACTGTGGTGTCTTATTACAGTGTTCCGGATTCTATGTGTTTTATGATTGGTTTGGGTGCGAGATTTTAAATCTATCACTCTGGGGCCCATAGCCGGGGGTGCGGATTGGGTGTGCGCTTGGTTCGAGCATGGCGCGTGCCGGGAACCTCTTGGGCGTGCGCTGCCTACTCGCTTACCTCTTCTTTTCTGTGGACCGCTATCTACTCTCTGCCCTTGGGGCTGGAGGGCACCGTTCCTGGGTGGGCTTTCCTTGTGCTTTATTCACTTATCGTGCGCGGAGGGGGCTGATTTTCAATCTCTGTGGCCTGCGACACCCTTATACAAATGACGGGTTGTTTTTTTTTTCTTTGGGGTTTTTTATTTCCTTTTTTGTTTGTGTGGGGTTAATTAATTCTTTTGTTTTTTCTGGGGAGGGGGTTTTTTCTTTGTTTTTATAGGAGAGTGATGTTTCTGGGCTGTGGAGGCTGTCTGTTTTACGGGGTGGGGATAAGTGATTCGGGATACGGTGTGGGGTAGTATTTTGGGAAGGGTGGCGCTATAGGGTTTAGGAATTTGGGTGGCTAGGAGTGATGAGCTTGGGTGGATAAATGTGGAGGGAAGAACGATGGGGGTGGCGACTGTGGTTGCACGGTGCGGGGGAGGGGGGGGGCGTGGAAGGGTAGGGGGCGGGGGTTGGGGTGGCGGCGGTCGTGGGCGGGGAGATAAGGCGGGTGGTGGGGGGTCTGGACTTGGGATGGGCCGGGGGTGGCCCGGGAACTACTGCGGGGGGGTGGGTGGCGTTGGGATTGTAGGTGGGGATGGCGGAGAAGGGGTGTTTAGTTTCTTGCTTATGGTGGTTGGGGGCGGGGGGTGGCTGTGGTGGCGTGTAGGGGGAGCGAGTTGGTGAAGGGTGGAGTAGGGGAGAGAGGGGGTAGGATCGAGCGTGGGGGTGTGGGGGAGGAGGATTGGATGGGTAATTGTGGGGGGGTGGGTGCGGATGGGGGGAGTAGAGTGGTGGGGTGGGGGTTTGTTTGGGGAAGTCAACGCAGTGGGGGCTGAGGGCAGGACGTGGAGCGGATGGGGGGTGGGGTATATGGGGGCGTCATCAAGGTCAGAGTCTTTTTTGTATTTTTTTTTTTTTTTTGTTTTTTTTTTTTCTCTTTATTTTATTTGATTTTTTTTTTTTATTGTTTTTTTTTATCCTGGGTGACAGGAGTATATCGAGGTGCCCCACAATAGCTGAGGCATTTAGTGTTGGGTTGTTTATGTTTGTTTGTTTTTTTGGGGGGGGCGGAATACAGGGGATATTGGACTAAGGGTGAGGGTAGTATTCTGGGAGGGTGTAGGTATTTTGTGGGTGTTAGGTAAGGTAATGTGATGTGTGTTGGGTAGGGACAATGTGGAATGGTGGCGGGTGAGTAGAGTGAGTGGGTAGCGGGTTAGGGCGGGGGGGCCGCGGGGGGGCGGGGGGGACGGTTGGAGCGGAAGGTGTGTGTGTATTTGTTGGATGGGCCAGATATGGATGAGGTGCAGGGGAGCGGGTGACCGGGGGGGGAGTGGGGATAATACAAGTGTTCTGGAAGGTGGGTTTTTCGGATGAAGGGGGGACTTGGGGTTGAGGGGGGGAGGGACGTGCGCCGGTATGGGGGTGGGGGAGGAGCGGGGCGCGGTGGGGGGTGGTCGCAGTGGGGGCTTTTTTGTAGAGGGATGTCGTGTGGAGGATAGGGAAGCAGGGTGTGGTGGGGGGGGAAGATGGTATTGGGTTGGTTAAGGGTGGTTGTGGATGGGTGGGCTGGGTGAGGAGGAAGGGGAGGTAGGGCTTGGGACCGACGGGTAGTGAGGGCGGTGAACGAGCGAGGCGTGTTGACAGGGCGCGCTAGGGGTGTGGGTAGGGTGGGGCGGGCTGGAGGTGGGGTGGTGGTGGGGAGTACAGTCGGGAGCGTTCGGACTAAATGGTGGGGTCCGAGCAGTGGGACTGGGCGGAGCAGGGTAATGAGGGGGAGGAGGCTGGGGGGGGGGCGGGGGGTGGTGATGGTGGGGGGGGGGGGTAGTTGAGGGGGGGATGGGGAGTAGGGGGAGTGGGGGATGGGCAGCGTATGGGGGGGGGAGGAGTGGGTATTGGAATGGGTGGAGGGCTCTTTCAGGGGGAAGGGGGGTCGCTGGGGGGTAGGTGCGCCATGGGGGGGGTGAGGGTGGGACCGCCGTGCGATCGCAACGGGGAGGGGCGGGTCGGAGTGGGATGGGGGGAGGTGGGGGTATGGGGGGTGGGGGGCGGGCTGGGGGGGGGGGGGTGCGGTGGAGGGCGGGTGGAAGGGGAAGAGTTAGGTAGCGCAGAGGGCTGTGTGCAGGGGCAGCGGCCGTGGGGGTAGGGGGGGTGAGGGGTGTCCTGGAATGGGAGCGGCGGGGGAGAGGGGCGTGGGGGTTGGTGGTGGAGCGCGGGAGGGGAAGTAAAACGGGGGTTTTTGGATGAGGGTGGGGGACTTGGGGGGAGGGTGGGTGCGGGGGCGGGGGGGGGGCCAAGGGGGGGGGTGTGGGGGGATATGGGGTGGTACGGTGGGGTGGTTTTGGTGGGCTGGAGAGGAGGGTGGGCGTGGGGGTGGCGGTGGGGGGGTGGGAATGGCGAGGTTGGGGAAGGTGAGGGGAGGGCAGAGAGGGGTGTCGTGGCGAGTTGTCGAGGGGGGGGGTTTGCTGGGGCAGGGGGGGGAGGGGGGCGGGTGGGCATGGGAGGGGGGTTATCGTGGGGGTGGAGTTATGGAAGCTGTGTTGTGGTGGGGTGGGGGGGCTGGTGGGTACTAGGCAGTGTGGGCGGGGTGTGGAGGAGTGTGTTGAGGTATGTTGGGCGTAGTGGGCGGTGGGGCGGTGGGCTGGGGATTGGGGGGGTTGGGGGTGACTTCGGCTCCTACTGGTGGGGGTGGAGGTGTAGGCAGGGTGTGGTGGTTGCGATGTTTAAGTAGGGGGGAAGGGGGTGGGGGTGGGAGGGTCTGGGTATGTTCTGGCGGGTTTGATTAGAGTGCGCTGAAGATATTTCTAGGATTAGGTTTACACTGAAGGGAGGGGCTGTGGCGTTCGGTAGGGGGTAAGGTGCGGGGGGTGGGGGATGGGGATGGGGTAGCGAGGGGCGTCAGACGTGATGGTAGGTGTGGGGGGGTGTTTACAGGGGTTAGCGAGTGGGAGGGGGATGAGTGGTGTGGGGGGGGGAGGGTGGGGGGCAGAGGAGTGGGGTGAGTTCGTGGCGCGGGGGTTGGGGGGGGAGAGGGCGCCGGGGATCGTCTGGGGGGGGGAGGGGGATGGGGGCGACGTAGAGGGGGAGGGCGGGATGTGGCGGGGGGGGCTGGTGGGGGGGGGGGTGGGGGATGTCTGGTCGGGGGGGGTTTGGGTACATCGGGTGCGGGGGGTCGGGGGTGGGGGATCTGGGTGGGGGTGGGGGGATAGCGGGGGAGGGGATGTCGGGGGATGGGGGGGCGTTTGTTGGACTTGGGGGGTGGTAAGTTGGGGCCGGTTGGTGGCAGGGATGTGGGGGGAGGACCGGTATGGGGGCGAACGCGGGGGGGGGGTTGGCGGGGGTGGAGCGGGAGGCCGGTGCGGTAGGAAGGGCGACTGGGGGGGGGAGGCGACGAGGGGTGTGGAAGGGGGGAGGCGCTATAGCCCGGGGTGGGAAATAAGGCGCGCGCGTGAGGGTTGTGGTTGGCCGAGGTTGGAGGGGATCGCGGTGGGTGCGAGCGGTAAAGGCTGGTGTGGGGGGTGGGGAGGGGGGGCCGGAGGGTGTAGGGGGCTGGGGGAGTGAGGGAAGGTGTGGAGGAAGGTGGAAGGTGTGAGGTGGGCGGGGGGGAGGGGAAGGGAGTGGGGGCAACAGTTTTGTTGGTTGGGTGTGTAGCAGAGGGGGTCGTGGGGGGGATGTAGGCGCGGGGCTGGGGGGTGGGTGGGGGGGGGGGTGTGGGGGGGGATGGGGTGGGGAGGGCAGGGGTGTGTGGTTTATATGGTGCCAGGTTTGGTGGGGGTTGCGGAATATCGTGGTGTTACTTTAAGCGGTATTTTTGTCGCTACCGTTTCATCTTCACCCTGTTCGGGGGTTGTGTGGGGAGGAGGCTGGTTGGTGTGATTAGGCGCATGCGATGTGTAATTGTCAGGTGGTTACGGTTTGATGTAGTGACCGCATTGACACCATATTTTTTATATTGGGGCTGGGTGTCCACATTAATTTAACCTGATTAAGGTGATCAACATTTGACGGCGAATGACGCCTTTGTTTGTTTTGATTTCTGATTATTTATATATATAAAGTGTGAGGTTCTGGGGTGGTGGGTGTTGTTTTGGGGGTGGGGGGGATCAATTAGGAGGCATTACAGGGATTGGCTAAGGTAACTCGGGTACCGGTGTGGTCGGGGTGGAGTTCAGGCGGTTTGCCTGTGGGTTTTGCTGTTGGTTTTATTGTGTTTCGGGGATCTACAAAATTACTGTTATCTCATTTAACGTGACAAGGTGACTCAATGAACAAAAAAGCTGTTGTGTGCCATACAATGTGAAAAATCAACGTATATGAATTGTATTCGGATAATAAAAGGTTTTTTTGGCACACTTTTTCAATTACCTACATACGTGGTTTTTGTGTTGTACTAAAAAAAATTGCTGTATTACATTTAACTGAAAGTAGCGCTATAATCAACTAGCTGTATTGTGCGCCAAAGTGGATTGATTTTTTTTTTTTTTTCTTCTCCATTTTTTTTTTTTTTTTTTTGTTTTTTTTTTTCGTTTTTTTTTTTTTATCTTTTTATTTTTTTTTTTTTATTCTTTTTTATTTTTTCATAAATAAAAAAATTATTACAAAATAATTTATTTTTTTTTTTTTTATTATTTAATTAATATTTTTTTCTTTATATATTTCTTCATTTATATTATAATTTATGTTATATTCTTTAAAATATTTATTTAAATAATAAAAAAAAATAAAATTAAATAATAAAAAAATTTTATTAAAAAATTATAAACGTATCTCTGAAATGTATTTTCGGATTAGATAAGGTATTTTTGGCACCCTTTCAATTCAACCTGTGGGGTACTACCATAACATTGTTTTGTATTCACACATTTAAGTTGCAAAGGTGCCTCTAATGAACAAAGAGGTACTGCGAGACACAAAGGAAAAAAAAAACAAAACGTATCTGAAATGTATTCGGATAATAAATGGTATTTTGTGGCACCTTATCAACCCTTCTGCTGACTACAAAAATCCTGTAGGATTCTAATTTAAATGCAAGGTGGCATTATCAACCAAAGTTGGAATGGCCAAATTAATAGAAGGAACACCTCTATCATGGAAATGTATTACTGATTATAATAGTGGTGTTTTGCACCTAACAAAGAGACATGGAAGTTACTAGCTAAAGATGTGCTATCTAATATCTGTTCAGGAACATCTGCCCAATATCCAGGAAAATATTTTCAATAGGAATAACTGTAATAATAAAGCCTTATTGCAGTGCAATGTCTACACTAAGGTCTTGGTGAACTATATCAGTATATCTTTAAAGTAGTTGTCTTGTGTTCGAAGTCTCCGCGGGACCCCCCCACCCCATCCCACGCTCCTCCACGTGATTTTACAGCGGTAGATGCTCCCTTTAAAAATTCTCTACCTAACTACATAAAATATCTTCATTCTCTGTGATCTAACTTTGTTGTTAAGGTTCAAAAGCTTACAAGTTTTGGAGCTTTCTCTGTTAAGAATTAGAAATAATTTTAGCGCCTGAGCTGTTTGGACACAGGCAGAGCGAACGTGCCTATGCTCTAAGAGACGCTTGATAGACAAAGATATTCAAGATCAGGAAGGGCATGGTTCTATGTAAAAAGACCCAGGTTCATGTGATTTTTCACCAGCCAATCGACATTCCTATTACAATTCCCATCCATGTACGGCGCACAACTTCCTTCGACACCATGAGCTTATTCTGTTAGGACTGATCTTGGCCTCTCAGGCAGCCAACCACCACCCAAACAAAAAACACCCATAAAAACCCCCAATCCAAAAATGACAGCAGGAAGTCGCCGAAAGGGGAAAAATGGTGCAGATTATTAATAGATGATGCACAGATTTTTAACCTCACACAGTTATGTTTCTGGTGTCGGTGATCTAAAAATTCCGGATTATTCAATATAAAAACTGTGACCGATTTCAACTTTGTCGATAATAATCTTCTACATAAACACTAATAAATGATGCAGGATCTTAAAGATATGCCATCATTGTCCTATGCTGGCAAAAACCCGCTTATAAGGGTCTATATTAGTTAATGCAAAAGCAGTGATCCTAATTGGCTGTTGGACCACAGTATGACCCGACTACTTGGTTTAATATATCATCTTTCATACATTTTTGGAGACTTAATTCTGAGATTACTGTGTTTATTCAGATGATGGTGACCTTTTAATACTTGAGATTTGAAATCTTTATTTTTAGTTCTTCTTCTTAACAACTTTTTGTTCTGCTCTGCCTACTAGCATTAATAGTTCTCCTCTACCTCTGAGGTTTGCGATTTTTACAATAGCGTAACAGTTCTGTGAATTCATTGGGATTTTCATTTAATAATTTAAATGTGATGTTTGCATGAATTGCGTAAATAAGGGAAATACGAAGTTTATGGTGTATGAGAGAACATAAATATGTAGAATACTATGGAAGATGTCAATGCCACATAAGAAACAGAAGACGTTTTTTCCCTTTTTCCCTTCAAGTATGCGATGGATAGGACCATTTAATCTTTTAAATCTGAATTTGGGGGGAAAGCAAAGATATGGGACTCTTCACATTATGAAAATAAAAACTGTAAGACAGAAAGACTGTCTTTCTTACCCATAGCAACCAGAGATCAACTTTCTTTTCTAGTACTACTCTAGAAAAGTTGAGTTCTGATTGGTTGCTATGGAAAGAAAGACAGTCTTACTATTAGACAATTTTCATAAATGAGAGCCAGTGTCTTTTTAGACAGACCAATTGAATATTATAAAAGGTTAAGATTTTTGGTACACATCAAGGTATTTAATTCCTTCGCTTTTCTCTGCTCAAAATACTAGAAGCTGCTAGACTTAGGCTACGTCTACACAGCACAGAATTTTGATCATTCTTTCCAGCCCCGCCCACTTCAGTTATTTAAATACCGCTGAAATAATTTGACCGTACCTGTGTGTACAGACTTCAATAGCAACATCCGTGCTGTCTGTCTACATAACACGAATGCTGTGAGAAGATGTTGAGGATTTCCCTGCAGTACCCAATACTACTGTTGACGGCGAGGAAATCTGGTAAAAATGCCGATCTAGAACGTTTTTAGCTGGCGGCTGCTGAAAGACGAGCGACTCTCGCTCTGCTGTGATGGTCTTAGCGCGTCTAATTTGTGTAGAGGGTGTAGTAAGAGTGGTGGGGTGGGTTGGGTAGGGCGCTACCAGAGATGATGTGGTGCTATAACATCTTTCCCGTTCTACACTGTAGTTGGGGTTATGTGTTTGGGGGGTTTTATCATTTTACACAATCTGTATCTATTTACGATTGGTGTGTTTCTCCCAGTGCCAAGTTCAAAAAAATATGGCGTATGCCATAATTAATTACAGATCGTCGCCCTAAGAGAGTAGTAAGTGGGTGACGATGGTAGACTCAGAAAGTATTTTGGACAAGACTATGGATTTTGTGGGTGTGTTTTTAAGATGGAGTAGAGAGTCGGAGGATAGTGTGTTCAGTTGTGTCACTGTTCTCCGTAGGAGGAAGTATTTGTTTGTGAGGGTGGGTTGGTGGTTGCTTAACTGTGTCAATGGTCGAAAGCGCGAGATGTTTAGATAAATGTAACCCACACGCTAATGCAGATTATGGGAGTTGATTATCAGAAAAGCAATTGTTGCTGCCCATCAATCTGGGAAGGGCTAAAAGGCACTTATCAAAAAATTTGAAGCCAATCACTCTACAGTTAGATATATTTTTGACCAAAAGAAAACATTCAAGACAGTTGACAATTTTCCCAGGAGTGAATATCCCAGCAAATTCATATCAAGGTCAGACCATGCAACGGAAATTTTAAAAATCCCAAAACTCAACAGGCATCAGCTAGCAGATTAGATGTTCAAATTCATGACAGTAAAGTTAGAAAAACATTGAATGAGTATGGCTGGTTTAGAAGAAGAAAGTCCCTTTTTGCAAAAAGAACATGGCAGCACAACAAAGTTGCATATGAACAAACCACAAGACTCATGGAACAATATCCTTTAGACAGATAACATCAAGATGTACATATTTGCCTATAATGTACAGCACCACATTTGTCAAAAAACAAACACAGCATAAAAAGAAAAAAACCCATATAACTACTGTCAAGCTCGGTGGTGGAGAAGTAATGATTTGAGTGGAACACCATGTCATCTATCAAAAGTATTTCATAGAGTGCGACATATGTGGGACAGCTATCACAAAAAACAGAAACTGTGTTAAAATTTGTATGTTATATTCCATAATCCCGCAGAGGTGGAAATCATCCCCTCCCCCATACTGGGCTGAATGGTTTGCTGAAATCACGTTCAAATATTTGGATGGAGGAGTTGGATGAGTGCAGGACCCCTGAGCAGACTCGCCAAACTTATTTAGAACTTGGTTCAGTTTGTCCCTCTTTAAGAGGCTCCCCGTAGTATTTTTTTACGATTACATGCTAGTTCTGAATGGACAACTCTCGACAAACGGCCTTGCCTTACAGTAACAGGAAACATTCCTTGCCTTTAATTCCCTACCCCCCCCCCCCCTTATTTGTTTGTTGTGTGTGTGTAGTGTGTGTGTGTGTGTGAGTTCTATAATGTTGTTTGGAGTTGATTGAGTGTTGTCTGTCCTCTCTCTTAGCCTATGTGTTCAACGCCATATTCTTTGCTTTGTTAGCTTTCTCATCATCACTTAAGGGTGCATTATAGTACACTTTGTGATTATATTGTTTGCCAGCTTTACTTTCAGTTCTGAAGCAATCATTCCTAAAAGACCAAAAGGACCCTTTTAAAATCTTAATTATTCTTTGCCCGCGGGGGATTTTCTTTTCTCCATTCTTTTATAAATTATGTTTTCAAAATTATTGTATTATAATGGGTTTTTACATTTTTAACATTTTAAAAAAGCAAAACCCTTTTAAAGTAATACTGTTCATAAAAAAAACCTCTTTTTTTTAATTTTTAAAAATTTTTTTTGTTATGTAGTGGGGACAATGATCCAAGCATTTCCGGGATATTTACAACAGAATGACTGAAAAAGGAAAGAAACAAGATGTTGCAAATGATCCGTTTAAATAAAGACCTCAAAAACCCGAATAAAAAACTGTGGGAAAGGAAATTAAAAGGGCCCGTGCATAAACAAAAAGCCCCCAAAAAAGGGCCAAAGAAAGAAGACCATTTAAAAAAAAAAAGTGAGGAACAATTTTTCTAAAAAAATACATGAGAGACCCGGGTTCAAAACAAAAAGAAAAAAAATTACATTAAAAATTTTTAAAGCTTTAAAAGATGGACCTAAAAAGCTATCGATTTTATGGGGTTTTACTTAGGTGTTTTACACATGGCTCTTCCCATTTTGGCTTTTATTTTTGGTTTTAAAAAATGAAAATTCAAAAATTTTTGGTATTGGCAGGGTCGGACTGGGCCGCCGGGGGGGCCCCGGGGAAAAACCCCCGGGGGGCCCCCCCGGCCGCGTTGGCCCCGGAGGCAGTGGGCCCCGGGTCCCCGGGGCCCCCGGGGCCCCCCGCATCCCGGTCTCTGGACGCCCCCGACGCCCGAACCCGGCCCCGGGGGTTGGGGACTAATGTCCCCCTCCCGGGGGGGCCGGGTTTTCAGCGGGGCACAAACGCCACTAGCGCTGCGCTCTGCTGATCTCCCTGGCGGCCTTAAAGGGGGGGCGGGGCCCGGAGCCCGAGCCCGGTAATTGGGGGCTGTTTTTTTTTTTTTTTTTTTTAACCCCAACCCTTTCAAGGGGGGGGGCCCCGGCTTCAAGGGGGGGGGGCCCCGGCTACAAGGGGGGGGGGGCCCCTGGCTACAAGGGGGCCCCCAAAGGGGGGTACAAGGGGGGGGCCCGGGCTAAAGGTGGGGCCCCGGCTTTAAAAAGGGGGGGGGTGACTAAAAGGTTGGGGCCCTGGCTACAAGGGGGGCCCTGGCCCACCCAAAGGGGGGGGGGTTACTAAAGGTGGGCCCTTAACTACAAGGGGGCCGTTTACAAAAGGGGGGCCCCCGACTTTAATTGGTGCTCCCTGGGTACAAAGGGGGGTCCCTGGCTTAAAAAAGGGGGCCCTTCTACAAGGGGGGGGGCCTGGCTTCAAGGGGGGGCCCTGACTTTCAAGGGGGGGGGCCCCAAATAAAAAGGGGGGGCCCTGGCTACAAGGGGGGGCCCTGGCTAAAAGGGGGGCCCCGCTAAACCCCCAAGGGGGGGCCCCGACTAAAGGTGGGGCCATGGCTACAAGGGGGGCCCTGGTCAAGGGGGGGCCCCGAAAAAAAGGTGGTCCCTGGCTTTCAAGGGGGGGCCCCGGCTTTCAAGGGGGGGGGGCCCGGTTTAAAAGGGGGGTTTCCCCCGGGCTACAAGGGGGGCCCCCTAAAGGGGGGGGGCCCTGGCTACAAGGGGGGGCCCCGGCTACAAGGGGGGTTTTTGGCTACAAGGGGTCCCTTTGGGTTCAAGGGGGGGGGTGGCTAAAGGGGGGCCCCCGCCATGGGGGTTCTACAAGGGGGGGGGTGACTATAAAGGTTTGGGCCCTTGGGCCAAAAAGGGGGCCCTTTCCCAAAAAAGGGGGGCCCCCCGGGTACAAGGGGGCCCTGACTAAAGGGGGGCCCCCGGCTACAAGAGGGGGCCCCCCCCTAAATGGGGTCCCCCCCTACAAGGGGGGCCCTGGCTACCCAAGGGGGGGGCCCTGATACAAAAGGGGGCCCTCGCTACAAAAAGGGGGTCCCTGGCTACAAGGGGGGGGCCTGGTTACAAGGGGGGGGCCCAGGCTACAAGGGGGGGGACCCGACTTCAAGGGGGGACCTGGGCTCAAGGGGGGACCTACTACAAGGGGGGGGGCCCCGGCTACAAGGGGGGGGGCCCCAAAATAAAGGGGGCCCTGGCTAAAAAAGGGGGGGCCCCCGGCTACAAGGGGGGCCCTGATACAAGGGGGCCCCCCCCCCCCCCTTTACCCCCCCCCCCCCAAGGTTGGGGTCCCTGGCTTCAAGGGGGGGTCCTGGTTCAAAGGGGGGCCCTGGCACAAGGGGGGCCCCCGACTTCTTTTTCCCTGACTCTATATTTGGGGGTGGGGTAGTTTTAAAGGTGGGTTGACACTTTTGTGGTCTCAAAATGGCAGTGTTGTAGGTTATACCCGAGTGGGGTTGATCCCCTATGTGGTTTTCCATATGGTGGGTTGTAGGTTATACCTGAGCGGGGTCTGCCTCTATGGGGGTCTATCTATGAAAATGTTGTAGGGTTTTACCTAGCTGGTGTCTGGGCCTCTATGTGGTCTCTATATGGGTGTTGTTAAAGGGTTTTAAACCCAGCTTTGGGGTCTGACCCCTTTTGTGGTCTCTATATTTGGGATGTTTTTTGGGTTTTACCCCGAGTTGGGGTCTTCCCTATGTGCCTCTATATTGGGGGGTTTTTAGGTTATACCTGAGCTTTGGGGTCTGACCTCTATGTGGTCCCCTATATGGGGGTGTTTTTTGGTTATACCGGGGCCGGTGTCTGACCCCTATTTGGGTCCCCTATATGGCGGTGGGGTAGGTTTTAAAACGGGACCCGGATAAAAGGCCCGGTAATGTGTCCAAAAGGGTTTTACCCTTTTGTTTGGAGTTAGACTTTTACTTTCTTGAGGGGTTTTTTTTTTAGAAGGTGGTGAGGGGGTGTGACCAAGGGAAACAATGGGGTTTTTTGGGGGAATTTTGGGGGGGGGATGGTTTGGGGGTTGGGGGGAATTTTTATTTTGTGGGTGGGGGGATATTGTTTGTGGGGGGAGGGGGAATTTAATTTTATGTGGGGTGGGGGGGGGTTTTTTTGGGGGGGTTTTTGTGGGGGGGTTTTTTTGGGGGGGGGTTTGGGGTTTTGGGGGTTGGGGGGGTGGAGGGGGGGGGGGTATTTTTGGGGGGATTTTTTTGGGGGGTGGGGAATTTTTTTGTGGGTGGGGGGGTTTTTGGTAGGGGGGGGGGGGGGGATATTGTATGTGGGTGGGGGGTTTAGGGGGGGTATTTTTGGTGGGGTGGAGGGGGAAGGGGGGTATTGGGGGGGTTTTGGATATTGAGGGGGGGAATATTTTTAATGGGGTGGAGGGGGAAAATTTTTGGTTTGGGTTTTGGGGTTTTTGTATTTTTGGTGGAGGGGGGGGTATTTTATGTGGGGGGGAAGGGGGGATATTGTATGTGGGTGGAGGGGAAAATTGTATGTTGGGGGGGGGGGGGGATATTGAAAGTGGGTGGGGGGGGGGGAAAAATTTTTATGTGGGTGGGGGAACGGAAATATTGTATGTGGGGTGGAGGGGGATATTGTATGTGGGTTTAGGGGGATATTTTATTTGGGTGGGAGGGGGGGGGGGGGGTATTGGAAAGTGGGGGGGGGGGAGGGGGGGGGATATTGTATGTGGGGGGAGGGGATAATTTTTTGTGGGTGGAGGGGGGGGGGGGTTTTATAAAGTGTGTGGAGGGGGGGGTATTGTATGTTGGGGGGGGGGGAGGGGGGGGGGTTTTTGTATGTGGGTGGGGGGATAAATTGGGATTTTGGGGGTGGGGGAAAATTTGGGGGATTTGGGGGGGGGGGGGGGAATTGTATTTTGGGGGGAGGGGGCATATTGTAGTGGGTGGGGGGGGATATTGTATTGGGGGAGGGGGAAAATTGGTATGTGGGTGGAGGGGGGATTGTATTGGGTGGAGGAGGTTTTTGTATCCCGGGGGGAGGAGGATAATTTTTGTGGGTGGAGGGGGATATTTTATGTGGGTGGGGGGGGTTTTTGAGTGGTTTTTAAAGGGGGAAGGGGGGAGGGGATATTGGATGTGGGGGGGGGATATGGATGGGGCTACTTACCCCGTGGGCTAAAGATATTTAATTTACATATGTGTGACTTTCTTGCTATTGACCACACAAAAAAAGTTTTTGTTTTTTAACCTTTTATTATTTTGTAAAATTGGGCCCCGTTTTTGGGCCAGAGGCCGGGAATATTTTTTGGGACAGTAGGTGGGCCCCCAAGATCAAAATCCCCTGGGGGGCCCCAGAAACCCCCCCGTCACACCGGGTTTGTTTGTTAATTTTGAAGTTGTAAATTTTCCAAATTTTTTTTCCCCTTTAAAGGGCCGATCATTTTTTATTATGTCCTGATATGTAAAAACCTTTTAATTTAAAAAAAGGGGTTTTCTTTCTTTTTTCAAAGAAATGTTATTGGGGGCCCTCTCTAAAAATTTTGGTTATATCCCTTTTTTAAAACCAAACCCAAAAATTCTATAAAATTCTACTTTGTCACTCCAACATTTCGGAGACAAGCCATTGAAAACATGTTGAAGACGCGCTGATGTCAGATAGGGGGACACACTGTGATCAGCTAATTGTCAAGGGACAATTATAAAGTATGGATTGTTCACAGCAGTGAGTCTATTTAATGAGAATAATTCAGAGCAAATTTTTATACCATTGATATCTGTTCCTAGGCAGTATAAAAGCAGTATCTTTTAGAAGTTATAAGCAGTTTATTATGTAGTGCATGATTATGCTTGACTTTCAGTAAAGTTGACCAGATCAGTCTTATAAAATGAAATATTAGCCATGGATGTAGTAGAGTTTAACTTGACCATGATATCACAAATCTGATACCAGCTCTTATCTCAAAATGGCTCAGTGAATTACATGTGACTCGAAGATTGTTACATGCAATAGAGGGCACTGGAGACTTTAGCTCTTTTCCCATACGCCTTTTGAAATATGCAAATACCCAGTGGCACATGGTGCTTCTACCCAATAATATACACTACCCCTTCTGAACCATAGTCAATGCCTCTTACCTAGCCAATCAGTAAGCTCTGCACTTCTGATGTGCAACCCCTCCGACACAGCTGTATGGAAATGAACTAAACTGGCATGGCTTGAATCCTTTTTTACATTACAAAGCTCAGTGAGCCACCTGTGACATGAGGATTGTTACATCCAATAGAGAGCACTGGAGAGTTAAGCTTTCTTCTCATACGCCTTTTAAAATATACTTTTCTGAAAACAAAAGCTTTTGAGAAGCAGTGAAAAAGTGAGATAACTTTCTGTGCCGATATATTGTGGAGCATCATCTGTCAAGTTTAGTTTTGCTACATCTGTAGCTGTACAAAGGGAATATTGTATACAATAAAGACAGATATGAAAGGTTACACAGGTCTTATAAAACGCTGGGATACCCCAATAAAACATGAATATGGGGCATACTTATTGATGCAGGTTTTTACTCTTAGAGCTTTGAAGATTGTCATCCAATATAATATTGATGATCCTGGAATCTGTATAGCAATGGCATAGCCTGCTTCAAGGGCATGTGTGCAATATTTTTTTAATTTGCTGAAACTTGCGTTTTCTTTAAATATTGTAACATAAGTTTAAAGTGTTAAATCTTTAAACACATTTTGCTATGCTGTGTATTTATTAGTGCAACACGGTCCAGAACAAATAGATTTTAAGCCCTATGTTTGGGATCCTGCCCTTTATAGTATTATCATGCTTTCCACTCACATAGCCATGCACAGAAAGATAAAAATTCTCATGAGCCGTAGCACCATTATTCATCCTGTGGCCTCCTAGCTGATAGATCATATCTAGGATAGTATATAGCTTCTTTCTTGCAGTGGCACTCACAAGAGAGTTGGCCTCTGCCACAAGGTTTGGTCCTGATAAAGTTTCTTGGCAGAAAATCCATGAACGTGCTATAAGCATTGTAAATGCTTCCTAACACTTGCTAGTGGCTTATCTGACTAGCAGAACATTATTGCTTAATAAATTCAATGCAAATTATTCACCAGAGTTTAATTGCTCAACACTACAGAGGAACATAAGATATAGTGACCAATGAGTCAAACTAATGGCCTACTTACAGATACTTTATAACATATTGATCTTTAACTTTAGAGCTTTTAGCAGCATCTAGAAGCAGAAATAAGTAGACAAGGGTCATTATTTTGCTCCTGAGGGTGCCCAAAAGCTCCCTGATCACAGACACTGGTAGTTGGCAGCATTGATTCAGACCAAAGGTAAAATGGTCCTAGCATGCTGAGGCTTAAAGGGGTTTTGCCACCATGTAATGTTGACGTGGGAACCTCCAAAATGGGTATTTAATCACTTTTCTAAATATATGTGATTACAAAAAGTGAAAACTCAGAGTTAAAGCATTTCTCAATCCCCCTTAGTTACCTCAAAGCTTCCCCTAGACACGACCCAGGAGCTGACAGGCCGTGCTTGCGTGAAACCCTTCTTATCTGATGACAGGCAAAATGAATGAGCTTTTAATGCACCGGGTAGACAGTGCAGTCTGAGGCTGTGTCTTGCTGTAGTGAGAATCCACTCTTGTACTGTTATTATATCACTTAAGATTTGAGATGCTCCTTGGATTCCTCACTCACCTCATCCCTCCTCTCCCCTGCAGCTTCATGACTCAGCATGATTTGTATATATCCTGCTCCTGTGCTGACAGGAGGTAGGTAATTGGTGTCTTGTCAAATCCCCTTTAAGCTTCTTCCGGTTGTAGAAGCTACTTCCGAAGGATATCAGGGCCAGTTAAACCCTGAAACATGAATGCAGTTTACTTATTGCTAAAATATAGAGCTGTATTGACTCTGAGAGCTTGTGTCTTATTTCCATGAGTTCTAGGAATAGACTGGGGGGTGCAATGTTTGGCCTATACAGCACAACAATTCATCAGTATCATTTTATGTACTTATAGCCAAAGGCATTAAACTGTTCCATGCTGATTAATATTTTATTCAATTGAAAAGCTTGCCGAATTGATTTCTATTGAAGCCCATGGATACTGCCTTTAGATGCTCCAATGTTTCTTTTGAATTCCAATATGAGTTAGCAAGGTACTGACTGCCTAAAGTTATCATTTTCCTAATTGCCATGTGAGAAGTATATTTGTGTTATTTAAATTAATAAGATTCAGGAACATTTATTGAAATTACAACTTATTCATTGATTTAACTATCACAGCCAAAAAAAATCACCAATTTATTCACAAAAGATATTGTAATTGGGAATTAAATACCTGAGTTATGTCTAGACTCCTAATTATCAAGTCTTACATAAGCTTCTCAAAATATACAAAGAGGGAAAAAATTCAGTGATTAAGTCAAAGGAACTAAAATGATTTAAATATTCTTTAGCCAAAGGCAAAAGGGTTAATGTACCCAGCCTAAAGTATAAATATATGTTACATTTTCAGGGATATAAAACTTTCTCAATGCATAATTTTTCTCTAAAAGTCAAAACAAGTCAGTGCTTATCTGGAATTTGTTGCTGAACATTCCTCAGAGTTTCCAGTGAACAAGTGATGCTGGAAATCAAGCAGAGTGCAAGTAGTTCAGACTTTAGATTTGATAATATGAAAGGGAAGAAGGTCACTAATTGTCAGAGCTGTCAGTTAAAGGACTAACACAGCTCAGATTTCCATGCTTCAAGAACCAAGTTTCTAAATGACACTTGCACAACAAAAGTTTAAGTTTAAATTAGACAACTACTTGAACTCTCACTGTCACAGATATGTCACAATGTAAACCTATGACCTCTGTGGTTCACATTTAATTCTGTGTTTTTAGAAGTACTAGCTAGAGAAAACTAGTGGTGTAGCAGGAAAGAAACCTAAAGCAATCACATATCTGGAGTTTTATCTTCTCCTATAGTTTCCAGTAAATGTGAATAATAACTTGTGCCAAACTGAACAGGTTTGGGCACGTAGAATTCTACTGAATTGTCTATTTATTACAGTATTAGGTAGCTACATGTGTATTCCACCAGTTATTGCAAAATGTTGCTTTTTGTCAATTATGTATTTCATGTTGTTAGTAGTCAGTAATTAAAGGGGTTTTCTCACTACAGGCTTTCGCAGGCATCTGAGCGGTTTCTCTGGCTTAGATTTTCAAATCCAGGGACAGGTCTCTCCACCCAGTAGGCTAGGACTGGTGACCTCATCACGCCCTCTCCCTGTTCCCACTCCCTCCCGAGTCCTCTTCATTATGGGTGAGCAGTGGGAGGCAGCGGATGTCACAGCTCTCCAGACCTCCTGCAATGGTCAGTTATCATGCCTCGAGAGCTGTGATAGTCACCTCCATCCCAAACTCCACATGTAATCCTTGTAACTAGAACACCTGCATTGGTATAAACAGTTATAAATACAGACCAATAACATTACATAAAATGCATTACATTCCAAACCTGATGAGACCAGGAAGGCACATGGACATTTTGACACCTGAAATAATGAGACAAACATGAGAAATGCACTCTGCTCTTCCATTATGCCTGAAAAAGAGGGGAGAGCAGAGTGTATAAGGGTGTGTTATATGGGTGGGAGGGAGCACAGGTCCATACCTAGGGGCGGGCGAGGCGCGCGATCGCCCGCGGCGCGGAGAGTCCGCTTACACGAGGGGGGCGACGCCATCCAAGGGAGTGGCCTTGGACTCTGCGCGGAGTCACTCAGCAGCTGCACACTCGCTGTGCAGCTGCTGGTACAGGGAGGAGGATGGTCGGATCGTTACCATCCTGCCTCCTCCCGTGTTTTTATCAGCGTTGAGGGGGGGGCGCACTGCTTTCACCGCAGCGCCTGCAATGCTGGGATCCCGTCTCGCCGCTTACACTACTCAGAAGCTCTCGGACCTGAATGCGGGGACCGTGGTGAGGTGAGTACTTTTTATTTATTTTATTATCATTAACTGCAGGGGGCATATTACCTGGCTATATGGGACACTACCTGGCTATTAGGGGGCACTACCTGGCTATTAGGGGGCACTACCTGGCTATAATGGGCACTACCTGGCTATTAGGGGGCACTACCTGGCTATAGGGGGCATCTACCTGGATATAAGGGGCATCTACCTGGCTATAGGGGGCACTACCTGGTTATAGGGGCCCACTACCTGACTATAGGAGTATTACCAGGCTATAGGGGGCACTACCTGGCTATAGGGGGCACTACCTGGCTATGGGGGGCTACAGTCTGGCTATAGGGGGCTACTGTCTGGCAACAGGGGCTATTGTCTGGCTACAGGGGCTACTACATGGCTACCATATGAGGTGCTATAGATGGGGAGTTTGTACAGAGGTAGGAATTATTAGAGAAGTGATGATAAAGTGAGGAGTCTAAGATGTTTGTTTTGTAAATTTTACAGTGAGGAGTTGTGGCTGGGAGAAGTTGTCATGGCATCTGGGACAGATGGAGAAGAAGAAGAGAAAGAGAACAACTCTTCAGAGACGTCTCCTATAAGTCCCTGGATGTAACTTTACTGTAATCGATTGTATGTCTGCAGAGCCTGTGAAAAACTGGTATCTGTCACTGCATGCAGGTGAAATTGGTTGTAGTATAATGGTTTGTATTCAGTAATGGTCAGTTAGTATTATTCAGTCTCTATACGGTATTCGGTCACTATGTGCTGGTGATATGTGGTCTTAGTAGGACATTGGTACGTTTAGCCTGGGATTCTGATTGGTGTAGCAGTGTTATTTGGTAACTGTATGACTTTTATTTAGTAGTTTTATACGTAGCACTTTGTGGTAAAGCTTTCTGTATATTTTGGCTTTGGTTGATGGTGATGTAATGTGTCGCATCGTGGTGCATTATGTTACGGGAGGGGGAGGAGAAATTTCTTCACCTCGCCCTGAGTGCAATGTAGCCTAGGACGTGGCCTTGGGGGAACAGAGTACATAAAAGTTTGTTATAAACGTGGGGGGAGCAGAGTGTACAAGGGTGTGTTATATGGATGGGGGAAGCCTAGTGTATAAGAGTGTGTTATTTGGGTAAGGGGTGCAGAGTATATAAGGATGTGTAATATGAGCCGGAGGTGCAGAGTGTAAAAGGGTGAGTTATATGTGTGGGGGTAGCAGAGTGTATAAGGGTGTGTTATTTGGGTGGAAGGAGCAGAGTGTGTAAAATGGGTGGAGGGAGTGAATATAGTAGCTAAAGTGACTCAGTAATTGCCCAAATCCTTCACATCCCATTTGCTTATTTTTACAGTCCCCATCATAACAGATATGTTTGTAGTGAGAAAACCCTTTTAATATTTCAACATCTTTGACAATCTACATGAGCTGTGTAATGGAGCTCCTGTAAATGTACTAAAATCAACCCATTGTATCATTATTAATATCATTAGTATGAATTGTACCAACCCATATGCAACCCATATAGCTACAGAACTATATAATCAAAGGACATCTGCAACTAGCTTTGTTGGAATTGGGCCGTGTGTTACTCAGGTTTAGGACATCCTGAACCCAAAGCTTTTTCTCTAACCTGGTTTCTATCTCTAACCATAAACATAACCATAATCCTAACCTTAAAGAGGGTTTGCCTGATTTGTCCTGCTTCAGCTTTCAGTTCACAAGGGGGTGTGAATGATTTGTTTAAACTGCATATCATTTGACCCAGCAGGCTTGA
>JAODAL010031481.1:0-48387 GCA_025379985.1 Phyllomedusa bahiana
GGGACGCTGTTCGTTACTGAGATTCTCAGGGCACAGACCCAGCGATGACAGGCCTGTAATTTGCATACAAGTGCATGATTAGTGCCAAACTGAGATGCACTGTGTGAAATAGAAGTATTGAACATTTTTATGGATTACATATTTTTTTTTTTGGTTATCCCTTCAGGAACGCTGATGAAGGAAAACCCCAATTGGCGGAGGTCTCTCCCTGTCCCCCCATTTGTATGCCCCGTGATTTTTTTAATGCGGAATAAAACCCCTAAGAAAAAGGAATGGGTGATTGCAGTTAAATTTTTTATTGTGCTTGGAAATTTGAACTCCAATTGAAAAAGCAGGGGGCCCCTCCGGCTATGCGCCTGCGGATTGTCCCCAATGGACTTGTGTGTTAATCGGGCTGGTATTTTCCTGCTATTAATGGGGGTTTTGGAAACCTTTAACAAAGGCGGCAGTTACTATGAAATAATGGAAACAAATTTGCGTACAAATGCACAATTAGGCCCAAACGAGACGCACTGAGTGAAATAGAATTTTATTGAACAGTTATATGATTACACATGCATTTTTGCCACCACACAACGGGCCAGTTACATGAAATAATGGTAAAACAATTTGCATACAAAGGGCTATTGGGAAAAAACGGGGCACACAGAAACCAAAAAAAGCAACACAAAAGGGACAATTTCAACTCAGGTGGGGGGTCACTTTCCCCAAAGTGTTAAGAAAATGCAATTTCCATTTGGGGGGACAGGGAGACTAGCTTTCACAAAAAAAACCCTCCTTTCCGACCTTCCCCCCCCCTTTTCCCCGTCGGGCGCACTACACTAATTTTTTTTACAATCTCTCCTAACTAAATAAGAACTTAATTTTTTAATCTAACTAATCCAAGCTTAAAAAAAAAAGGAAGTTTTTTGATAAAAAAAAGACTACTTTTTTTTAGCTGTTAAACAGCTATTTGGACGGCATCAAGATGTTGCTCTTATGGATAGTTTCGGAATGAACTGAACAGGAAATGCATTCAATACAAAAACAAGATCATGTAATTTTTGCAGCCAAAAGTCCATACACCGCCCACAGCTGACGTCCATATCCTCCTCACCCCCCCCCTATGCTCTGAGCTGATTGGCTGGCCCCCAAATTACAGGAAGCGCGTAAAAAGCGTGATTTAAACTTAAAAAGATTATCTATAAGATTTTCACGGAAAAATTCACGTCATCGGAAATTCAATAAACGAAAAAACCCTGCCGTTTTTAACTTTTTTTCGATAGTATCTCTCATCGCTAGTCAGAACCTCGTCGTCCAGAAAATTTCTAAACCTACCCGGGTCTTGACTGCCGCTGAGGAAGGCCGAGTCTGAGCTAACACTTCTGCTTTCGCACCCCGCTTTTCCTGGGCTGGCTGCATTACAGCATCAGCTTTGCCTCCCCGTCAACCGTCTCATTGTTGACGTGGCAACACGCTGGAATTCCACCCTCCACATGCTCCAGCAATTGTGACAGCAGCGTACTGCCATTACTAATATGAAGTGGTGCATGGCCTGATAAGCAGCAGTGTGGACCTCGGGGTGTTGAGCCACCGAAAGTGGAGGCAGGTGAAAGAACTCTGCACCATCCTTGCGAGTTTTGAAGAAGCCACCAAAATGTTCAGTGTGGACAATGCCTTTGTCAGCATGAGAATTTTGGTGATCTTAGTTCTGGAACAAGTGTTTGACACCCTGAAACAGCAGGTCCCACCAGCGACGGACGAGGAGGCCACAGATGCAGACACAGAGCCTTACTCTCCATCGGATCCAGAAGGCCCGACAGTTACACAACTTTATCGGTCATCGTTGGGCGGTGGTTTGGGGTCCAGGGCTGGTGCAAGGTGGCCCCTCAGCTCTCAAGGTACATCATCTAAGGCAAGTCAGGATTGTATTAAAGCTGTGGAGGAGGAAGCGGAGGAGGAGGATGAGGCATGGCTGGACACCAATGGTACCGATGTCCCTGCCTAGGAAAGAGGTTGGCACGGATTTGAGGCGGAGGAGGAAGACGAGAATGAACAGTTTACTAGTGCCCCTCGACTCCAAGGCTTTAGAAATCAAGGCTCCATCTCTCACATGAGTGCTTGGATGTTCCATTTCCTCAAACATGCTCCTTGCATTAAGGCCATCACAATGAACAACAGTTATTGGGTGGCCACCCTCCTCAATCCCCATTGCAAAGCGAAACTCAGCACTTTCTTTCCACCCACCTAAATTGAGAGCAGAATGGAGGAATTTGAGACGGTGTTCATTGATCAACTGGAGACATCTGTTGCGTCTGCCTCACGTTCTTCTAATGTCATGGTGGAACAATATCAGCAACGTGACAGCAGAATAGTGGCAAGTAGCAGTGGCAGCAGCAGCAGGCATTGTGGCAGAAACCTAATGGGTGACCTCTGGCAATCCTTATTTACCACCTCACCAATGCCTGTAATGCAGAGCACACATACAACACACAGAGACGGCTTAAGATCATGGTGCACGACTATCTGCGTCTCAACACCGATGTTTTTGGATATGTTCCGGACCCAATCGACTTCTGGGTATCCAAAATGGATGAATGGCCCCCAGCTCGTCCGTCCCCACCATAGAGGTGTTGTCCTGCCCAGCAGCCAGCGTCATATCTGAGTGGACCTTCAGCACAGCTGGAGGAGTCATTACAGACAAACGCATCCGGCTTTCCACTGATAATGTGTCATGCAGGTTTTCGGATCATGCTGCGGTACAGGACAGGTATAGTTAATGTCAAGTTCAACTAAGATAGTGATTCAAAGATTACTTTGTTCCGGCACTTTGTGATCTGTGGGTCATGAGGGTTAGGAGGTCAAGATGTGTTACAGGACATGTATAGTCAATGACCAGTTCTACTAAAATACACCTACAAATACAACTTTCTTCTGGCACTTTTTAATCTGTGGATCATGTGGGTTTTGGAGTCATGCTGTGGTACAGGACAGGTATAGTCAATGTCCAGTTCACTAAAATAGTGATTCAAAGACTACTTTCTTCTGGCACTTTGCGATCTGTGTGTCGTGAAGGTTTTTGAGTCATGTTGCGGTACAGGACATGGATAGTCAATGCCCAGTTCAACTAAAATAGTGGTTCAAAGACTACTTTCTTCCAGCACTTTTTAATCTGTGGGTCATGTGGGTTTTGGGGTCATGCTGTGGTACAGGACAGGGATAGTCAATTTCCAGTTCAACTAAAATACTGCTTCAAATACTACTTTCTTCTGGCACTTTGATCTGTGGGTCATGCAGGTTTGAGGGTCATGCTCCGGTACAGGACAGGGACAGTAATTGTCCAGTTCAACAAAAATACTGGTTCAAATACTACTTTCTTCCAGCACTTTTTAATCTGTGGGTCATGCAGTTTTGAGGCTCATGCTGTGGTACATGACAGGGATAGTCAATGTCCAGTTCAAGTAAAATACTGGTTCAAATACTATTTTCTTCCAGCACTTTGTGATCTGTGGGTCATGTAGGTTTTCGGGTCATGCTGCGGTACAGCATAGATATAGTCAATGTCAAGTTCAACTAAAATAGTGGTTCAAAGATTACTTTGTTCCGGCACTTTGTGATCTGTGGGACATGCAGGTTTAGGAGTCATGCTGTGGTTCAAGACAGGTATAGTCAATGTCCAATTCACTAAAATAATGGTTCAAAGACAACTTTCTTCTGGCACTTTTTAATCATTGGGTCATGCGGGTTTGGGCCCATGCTTTTTTAAAAAGGACAGGTAAAGTCAAGGGAACAGTTTTCAACTAAAATATTGCTTTCCAAATACCACTTTCCCTTCCACCCCTTTTTTTTTTTAATTTTGGGGAAACATGGGGGGTTTTTTTGGGGTCAGCTGTGGTACGGGACGGGTTTATATCAATGCCCCAGTTCACTAAAATAGTGTTTCCCAAAAGACAAATTTTCCCTTCCGGCATTTTTGCGATCTTTTGGGGGTCGTAAAGGGTTTTTTTTGAGTCATTTTTGGGGTTTAAACAGGACATGGAAAAAGCCCCAATGCCCAGTTCAACAAAAAGTGGTTCAAGCCCAACTTTTTGGGCACTTTTTAATCTGGGTCAGGGTGGTTTTGGGGTCATGCTGGGGTCCAGGCCCCAAGTTAAAGTAAATATCCAGAAAACTAAAAAAAAAGGGGTTTAAAAAATACAAAACTTTTTTTCCCGGCACTTTTTTATTCAAAGGTTTTCCATTAAGGCATTTTTTGCGGGTTTTTTGGGGGCATGCCGTTTGAAAAAATAAACCAAAAATTTAAAGGGCTTTTTTGGAAAAAAGCTTTTTTCCCCCAAAACTTCAAGGCTATAAAAAATGACAGCATTTACGGGGGTCCACCCCCCCCTTAAAATCCACATTCCAAATAAAAATTTCACCCAATTTTCCCTTTAAAACCCCCCCTTGACGTAAAAATGCAAGATTTGCAGACGGGGGCTCGTTGACCAATTTAGAAAATGTTTTTGCGTTTTTCTTCCCGCCCCTAAAATTTCACGGTGGAAAAAACACCCAGCAATGTGCCAGCGGTAGAATGGAAAATTCCTAGAAAGAAAGCACAGAACCCAAGTTTAAAAAAAATTTAAATTTTTTTTTTTTTTTTTTTAAATAGCCCCAATTTTTTAATTTTCCCGAATTTTTATTCTAGGGTACAAAAGGGTTTTTTTTTTGGTTTTTTTTTTTTGGCCCAGGCTATTTTTAAAAGGGAATTTTCCGGGGGGGCAATAGGGCAAAAACCCCTCCCAAGGGGCCCCAAAAACAAAAAAGCCCCCTTGTGATTAGAGTGGGTGAACCCGATTCTAACGAAGTGGAATTAAATTTAAATTTTTCGGGAAAAAATTTTCGATTCAAAAACAAAATTCCGAATTTTGGGGTGTTTTTAAAGGGGGAAAAAAAAAATTTTTTTTTTAATTTGATAAAAGGGCAGCGAGCACAAAAGCGCAAACCATGGGGCCAAAGAAGTCTGGGGGAAGAAAAAAATTTAACCTAAATGACAGTGCAAAAGAGGGAACCCCAATCAGAGCCCGGGCGGGATTGTGGGGACCCCCACTGCACTATATAATCCGGACCCCCCCATGCTTCTCCCCTGACACTGTTTCTCACTTTTTTGTAACGGGAGGGGGAAATCCGCGGGGCCCCAAGGGCCAACGATATAGCAAAGGGCCACGCCAGGGAAGGGGAGCCCATAATTCCCCCCCCTTTTTTTTTCACCAGGGGCCCCGCCGCAAAGCGGGATGGACTTGTTTTGCGGCGGGAGGCTCCCCCAAGGTCGTTACCCCCCAAGTCCCTTGCTTGCAGGGGGCCCCGGGGTTTAACCATCGGGGTACAGGAAACGTACAAAAAACCCGTCCCCCCGGAGGCAGTGGGGGAACCAGCAAAAGGGTTCGGGGCAGGGCAGCAGGGGTTTCGAAAGTCAGAGCCCCAGGCAACGGCCCAAGGGAAAGGGGGCAAACAGGAAAGGCCCGGGAAAAAACGTAAGCAAGCGGCCCCGGGGGGTAAAAGGGGAAAAATAAAACGGGAACTCCCCCTAAACAAAACCCGGAAAAAACCCCAACCCAACAGACTGGCAGGAATTTACTGGGGGGGAAAACCTTTAAAATAGGACCAGCCCCCGACAAAAACCCCAAATTATCGGGACATTTGGCCCCCTTTTTAAATTTTTAGAGAACCCCGGCGCGCGCGCGCCTTAAGAGGCGGCCACGCGCCAGGGCCCCGGACACGCGGGGCCCCGGCGTTTCACGGGAAGCGGGGCCCAGGTAATAGAGGGGCCCCCACCCAGCAAAAGGGGGGGGTTCGGGGGCCCGCCGCAGCCCCCCCGCCCCAGACCCCCGCGAGGGGGGGGAATTTGTGGTGCGGGGGGCAGCGGACCCGTCCCCCCTTGACAGTCCCCCCCCCCTTTAGGTCCCCCCCCCTTTTTTTTTTAAAAAACCTAAGGGGGGAGGTCGGGAAAACTTTTTTGGCCCTTCCGGGTTTTCCCACAAACCCGGTCCCCCCCCCCCAAACCCCCCCTTCCATTTCAAGGGAGAAAGTATCCCTTCCCCCCTTTCACTCCCCTTCCTTTTTTGCCAGCCCTCCTTGCCCCTCAAAGTTTTTAATCATTTTTGGGCCCACAGGAAAGGCAGACGGGCCCCCAGGGAAAGAACGATTCAGAAACCACCGGTTTTGGGGAGAAAAACAGGGAAGGGAGTTTCGGGATGCGCAGGGTGGGAAAGGCAGCGGACCCTTTGGGGGAACCCCGGGGGTTTTAAGACGTTGCAGTACCTAAAAGGGGAACCCACAAATTTAGGCCCCTAACTTTTTAGCTGGGAAACCCAAACAAAATATTTTTTGCGGGAAATAGAAAAACCCCTTATCCCCTTTGGCTCAAATAGGGGGGAGTCCAAAGGGAAAATCTGCCAGCCTGGCCCTTTAGTGGGGGCAAACCCCCTTTAACGGGGCCTGCCCCCGGGGTGACTGCCATAAAGCCTTAAATTCCCCCTTATTTGGGGCATCCAGGGGCCGGGGACATGACCCCAAGGTAGAAAGGGGGGGGAGAGGTGGGGGGGGGAAATGTGCCCCCAAACACGCCCAAAAAGGGGGCCCCCCCCCCTTTGGATCCCGAATCTAAAAGATTTATAAAAAAAAACCCCCCGCCCAGGAAGAAGTAAAGCCATTTTATCCGACGGGGGGAAAACAAAATCCCCCTTCGGGGAAGGTTTTGCCCAAAAACCTGGTTGACCCTCTCAACCTGCCCTTAGCCCCGGGGGTGGATGGGGGAAGAAAATTTCTAATTTGGCCCCTGAAATTGACCACACAAAGCCCGCCAAAATTTAGAAAATAAATTGGACTCCCCTATCAGAGACAATATGAAAAGGGGAGACCTTTGCGACGGAAAACGGAAAAGAAAAAATGTTGGGCCATTTGGGGGGGCAGAGGGTAACCCAGGCATTGGAAAAAAAGGGGGGCCTTTTTGGAAAAACCCGGCCCGGAAACCAACCCAAAATAAACCGTTTTTCCCCAGGGGGGCCGGGAGGTCCGTAATGAAGTCCAGGGCTACAGGGTTTCCGGGGTTTTTCGGGCACGGGGAAACCCGGCTTAAGAAAAACCTGCCGGGCTTGAGGCGAGGAACCTTAAAACGGGCACAGGAGGTGCGGGCCCCTAGAAAAAAGTCCCTCATGCCCCTGAGAAAAGGGTGGGCCCAAACCCATAATTTTGGGGATAAAAAAATTGAAGCCCCCTATCCCACTCCGGGGTTGCCCACCTTTTGGGAAGAAGAGGGGCCCCCAAATTTTTCGGGTTTTTCCAAATGGCCAAGGCGGGTCGCACATACCCCCTTCCGGGAGGTAGGGGGGCGGGGGGCCCCCGGGGGGCAGCCGGACGAGCCCCGCCCCGGGGGGGGGAACAATGGCTGGGGGGGGAGGCTCGAGACCCACTGTATCCGAGGAACGGGTAGAGGGATCCTCCTGAGGTTTTTTTTTTTTTGGCAGGCCGGGAAAAAAGTACCGAAGTCAAAACGGGGAAAAAAATAATGACCACCTTTGTTTTCCGGGGATTCAGGGGCTGACCCACGAAGATATAGGAAAATTCTTGGGGGTCTGTGAAAAATTTTAATAGGGTGGGAGCCCCCCCCAGAAGGTTTTACACCCCTTTTCCCAAGACCACTTAATGGCCAGTAATTTTAAAGTTTACCAATGGTATATTTTTTCTCGGGAAAAGGGGAAAAAAGTCCTTTGGGGAAAAAACCACGGGAAAAGTAGCTTACCAGCTGAGGATCTCCTTCAAAAGGACCGCACCCTCCCCCGACCTTTACGAAGCATCCATTCCCCGAATAAACGGACCGTTAGGGTTCCCGGGGGGAACAAAAAAACCCGGGGCCGAAGCAAATGCCGCTTTAGGCCCCGGGTTTAAAAGGGTTTCCCTTTGGGGCCCCGGGCCAGGATTTTTGGAAATTTGGGTTTTTTTCCCCAGTCAGGGGCCCCCCAAGGGAGCCAAACCCGGGGGTAGAAAAGTGGGGGGTGAATTTTCCTATAAAAATTTGCAAATCCCAGAAAACGTTTGGGAAAGGCCCGAAGGCCCCCGGGTTGGGGGCCCCAAGCAAAAAACCGCGGGGAGCTTGGGGGGGGTCCATCCGAAAACCCTCATTCCCCGAGACCCATGTACCCAAGAAGGGGAAAACCCGGCCCCGTTCAAAGAGGCCCCTTTTCGGGCTTGGCAAAGAGCCCGATGATGCCCGGGGTCCGCCTTAGGACCTGGCCGGGCAGGGGGCGAAAGATTTTCCCAAAATCAGGGAGAAAAATGAGAATATCGTCAAAATGTAAAACGATTACCCCAGACATAAAAGTTGGTCCCCCAAAGAAACTCAAATTTAAAAAAGTTTTTTTGAAATACAGCCCCGGGGGGTTTCAGAGACCGAAAAGGGTAACCAAAATACTCAAATGGCCCCTTTCCCCTGTAATTAAAAGGGCCCTTTTTCCCTTCGTCACCCCTTTCCTAATCGGATTAAGTTTTTTAGGGCCCCCCGTAGATTTCCCGTTTTAAAAAAAATTTTTTTTGCCCCACGCAGGCGGCAAAAAATTTTTGGAGATTAAGGGGAAAAGGGTAGCGGTTTTTTTTTTCGGGAATTTTTTCAGGCCCCGATTTTCCAAAGCAGGGCCGGTAAAACCCCTTTCCCCTTTTTTTCCAAAGAAGAAAAAGCCGGGTTTCCCGCCGGGACGAGGGGCTTACGGATGAAAACCTTTTTCGGAGGTTTTTCCTTGGGCGTACCCAAAACTCGCCTTTAGTCCCCCCGGGACGGAGAAAAGGGTAAAAACCCCGGCCCCTGGGGGGATACAGCCAAAGGTTTTTCAGGTCAATGGGGCAATCATAAGGCCGGTTTTTGGGGGAAAGGCTAGCCGGCCCCCCCGAAAAGACCTCGGCAAAGTCCCAGTAAGGTGAAGGGAACCTGGAAGGGGTTTTTGGGAGACCTTTTCCCGGGGGACGACCCGAGGAGGGTTTCGGCTTAGACAGGCCCCGAAGGACACGCGGAAAACCCCAAAGCATGACTTCACCTTTTGGGTCCCCAACCAAAGTTTTGGGGGATGGGCCTGCCCGCCAAGGGAGGCCCAGATTGGGTTTCCGAGGAGGGCGGCAAAGGGCTAGTATTTTTCCCAAGGGGCTCCTTGTTAAGAGCCCCAATCTGCAGGAAGAAGGGGAAACCTAAAGGGGGGCGGATACCCCCTTAAGGCCTTCGCCAAATGACCGAAGACGAACATGGGTTTTTTGCAGCGGAGTCCCCCGGGGGGATTTTAAAACCTTGGGCCCCCAAATTTCGTTGGCTTAAAGAAGTTTCCTGCCGATCCTGATCGATAAAGGCGGTGGGCCCGAAAGGGGGCTGTCCCCCGGGGAACAAAACCCAAAATTAAAGGCCCTAGTCAGACGGGAAAGGCCGTTCTGACACCCAGGGTTGCCTTTTCCCACGACCCTAGGGGCGGAAGTTTCCCGGCCCCCCCGAAAAGTCCCCCCCAAAAAAAGGCCAAAACCGCCACAAAAGGGAAACAGAGCTGCTCAGAAAGACGCTGAGAAAAATTCCTCCTGGGACAGGTTTGGGCCCCTTCCCCGACCCCCCATAGGGTTCCCCCCTTCAAGGCCGTTGGAGGAAAGGAAAAGGTTTAACGCTGGAAAAGTGGGAGCCCCAAACGAGGGAGACGGCGTTTGGGCGGACGGGTTTTTTTCCCTTGCAAAGGGGGAGCTCTTGTTTTCCTTTTGGCGAAACAAAAACCACTCGGTGGCCAAATGGATTAGGTCAAACCAAGGCCCGTTTTTGGGAAATCCCAGCGGTGAGCCCCGTCCTTATTCGCCCCCAGAGGCCTTGCCAAAATGGGCCCCCCACCCCAAAGCTTCCCTTTTTTTTCCATTCCCCGCTCCGAACGAAAGTGCGGGAAAATGCACCCCAATACTGGGCCGACTGTGGTTTTTCGCCCTGAAAGTAAAACCGGACCCCGCTGGCCCCGCCGAAAAAAGTACGGCCGGGGGTTTCCCCCGAAAACCCGGGGCGGAAACCCCCGGAGGAACGTTTGGAGGTCCGGGCCCTCAGAGGGTCCCCCGATCCCCTAGAGGCGTACCCAAAACCCAAAGGCCTTTTTCCAAAAAAAACCCCCAAAGGCTGGGTTAAAGAAGGGGCCCCCCCCTGGCTTTGCCTGTAGGAAATTGGCGCTCCAAACCCCTTTTTGAGGTGGATGGAGCCAAATGGCCGAAAACCCCCGGCACTTCCCTTTGGGGTTCCCCCCCATCGAAACGAAAAGGGGGGGAGGGGAGAAGCAGAGGAAAGGGCCCCCCCCCAAACTGAAGCAGGTAAGCAATGGGGTTCCCGGGGGCAAAAGGATTTCAGGTGCAGAAAGGGGGAGCCGAGTGGAGACAACCCAGTCCCCCCCAGGTTTTCCCTCAGGCCGCAAGCTGAACGGTTTCGTTGACCTGCTGGCGAAAGCTTTAGTTAAATTTTCCCCGGGGAAACAGGCCCGAGGTACCCCCGGCCCGGGAAACCCCCGGCCCTCCCTGTTTCGTTTAAAGGAGGAGTGGATCCCCTTGGGGGGAAAACCAGGATGATAGCTAAAACCCCCGCCCCGGGAAAAGGAGCCAAAATTTTCCCCCCGGTTTTTTTACCAAGCCCGCCCCCAAAAACGGGATGGGGCTTGCTGCGGCGTGAGGCCCACCAGGTTTGTTACCCCTGCGTGACTTGCTTGCGATGGCGGGGGCCGGGGAACCCGCCCTGATACAGAAACGTAAAACCGGGGGGCGTAAATCGGGGAAAAGGCAAAGGGCCCGGGCCCGGCCAGCAAGGGTTCCGGGCCCCAAGACGGCAGAAAGGTTCCCCGGGCAGGGGGCAAACAGGCAAGGTCAGGAAACGTAAGCAAGCGGACTGGAAAAACGGAAATCAAGACTGAACTCCCAAAACTCTCTAAACACAAAAGGAAAAACCCCACCAACAAACCGGGGAAAGGGAAATACTTTGGGGGGGGGTTTCTTTTTAAAAAGGAACCCCGCGCCCCACCCCCAAAAACCAATTTTCGGGACACTGGGCCCAAAAAAATTTTGAAAGCCCGGGCCCGCGCGCCTTTTAAGGGGGCGGGCCCCCGCGCGACCCGGGCCGGGGAAAAGGCAGGGCGCCATTCCCCCCTGGAGCGGTGCAGGTTTAAAAGAACGGCGCCGAGGCAGCAGAGGGGTGGGGGCCCCCCGGGGCCCCGCCGGGCCCCCGCGCCCGACCCCCGCGAGCGGGGTGTGGTCGCGGGGGCAGGAAGGCCCCCGACCCCCCCTGACAACTGTGCGTGTAATGAAGCTGCTGCTGCTGAAATCTCACATAAAAGAACTTTAAATTTTATACAGCAATTTTTTTTTGGGGGGGTCACAGCTTTTTCTCAAAGACGTTTTTTTTCTTACAAATTTTATTTTGTGAGGTTTGGAATTTAAAATCCCCGGTGCGTCCAGGGTTTAGCTTTTCAAAATAAAATTTTAATCTAAACGCTCAGTTCTTGAGCACATTGAATACCAAGGGTTAACTAAGCCTGTTGTTGCAGCTGAATTTTAGTTTTAAAAAAACAGCGTTTTTTAAAAACCAAAAAAACCCCTTTTTGCTGCCCCCATTTTCCCTTTTTCGCAAATTTTTGATTTTAAAGGGGGTTTTTTTCCCGTGTTTTTTTTTTTCTGCTGTTGTGGTCACTAAAAAACGGGTTTTTTCAACGCCAAAAAAAATTTTTTTCCTGTAGCAAAAAATTCATAGTCCCAAAGGATTTAAAATTTAAAAATTTTTTTTTGCGTTTCTCAGTAAAATCCCCATTTTTTTAACACGCTACAAGCTTGGTAATTTTTAAGGGGGGCCCCCTCATTTTAAATTTTCACAATTTTTGATCCTAGGGTTTTAAAAAAGTGTTTTTTCTGCCCGTTTTTGGCACTAACAGAAACTGGGGGTTTTTTTTAAAAGCCAAAAATAAAATTTTTCCTTAGCCAATTTTTTTATCCGAAGGTTAATTACGCGTTTTTCTGCTGTTGTGGGTTTATTTAAAAAACATTCGTTGGGAACACCTTAAAAAAGCTTTTAATTTTTGGCACCACAATTTTCCCTTTTCCCAATTAGATCCCAAAGGGGGGAATTAAAGCTTTTTCCGGGTGTTGTCTCAGTAAAATACACCCCTTTTTTAAAATGCTACAAAACTGGTAAAATTTTTTTTGCACCTAATTTCAAATTTGGGGCAAAATTTTGATCCAAGGGTTTAAAATTTTACGTTTTTCTTTCTGTTGTTTTCTCAGTTTAAAAAACACGTCCCTTTTTTAAAAATGCTACATAGCTGGGAAATTTTTTTTCACCTCATTTCATTTTCCCCAATTATTTCCCAAAGGGGTTTAATTCCGCGTTTTTTTGCTGTTTTTTCCAGTAAAATTCACTTTTTTTTTAACCCCGCTACATAGCTGGTAATTTTTGGCACCTCATTTACTTTGCGCTAATTTAGTCCAAGGGTTGAATTAAGCATTTTTTCTGCTGTTGTGGTCGTTGAAATACACATCGTTTTAACATCGCTACAAACCCTGTAATTTTGAGCACCTATTTTCTTTTGCGCCAATTTCGATCCAAGGGTTATTTAAGTGTATATTTCATGCTGTTGGGTTAGATGATGGGCGAAATTGATTCTATCGAAGTGGAATTCGACGTTTCTAGAATTGTCAGGAAAACTTCGGTTTCGAACGAAGAAGTCGAACTTTGTACTTCGGAGTGAACGAAGTGTGCTTTTGATTGATAAATGGCTGCGAGCACATGGCGCTACATGGGGAAAGCACTCTGGGAGGAAGAAAGAGGCATAGCCTGCATGTGACATGTGCAGAGTTTGAAAGCCATCAGACGGACTGGCGGGATTCTGTTGACTGTTCACGCCACTATTATAGATCCGTAGCGCGCGATGGGACGCTCATACCACTCCTCATAACTGTAACTGATAGGGAAGGTGCTGCCTGCGGGTGATAGCGCTCTTTCTGAAGAAAAACTGATTTTTATAAGCGGATTTCTGTGGGGTCGTCTCAGCTTGTTCAGAGACTGTTCTACCTGATGATGTTCTTTTTTCTGATTTTTTGGGGATTTGGATCTGAAATCCAGTGTGCCGTCCACTGCTCAGCTGCAATATACATTCAATTATCCAAGTGGGATCTAAGCCAGTATCTGTTGTATTATTTAAAGAAACAGCGTATTTTACAATACAAAATACCACTTCATTTTTGGCTGCTGAATTCTATTGCGCAATTTATCATCCAGGGGTTAATTTCGCGTTGTTTTGCTAGGTGTGATGACAAAAATAAAACCGTCTTTTCAACGCAAATATATTTATTTTTTTTTGGTAGCCTAATTCACAAAGCAAAGGCTCAATTACAACCTGTTATCTCTTGTTGTGTGGCGTAGGAGAAAACACGCAATTGTAAAACACGCTACAAAAGCTACATAGTTTGTGAGGCTCAATTCTTTGGCGCAATTTACCATCCAGGGGTTATTTAAGCGTTGTTTTGCCTGGTGATGCTGACAAAATAAAACGTCTTTTCAACGCCAAACTATTTATATTTTTTTTTGGTAGCTAACTTCACAAGCAAAGGCTAATTACAATCTGTATCTTCTTTGCTTTAGTGTGTGGAGGTAGAAAAAACGCAATTGTAACACGCTACAAATGCTTACTAGTTTGAGCGGTCTCATTCTTTGGCGCAGTTCATACAGGGGTTAATTAAGCGATGTTTAGCTGGTCTGTGCTGACAAAAAAATAAAACGTCTTTCTTCAAAGCCAAATATATATTATTTTTTTTTGGTAAGCCTGTATTTCACAAGTCAAAGGCTAATTACAACTGTAATCTCATTGTTGTGTGGCTATCTACGAAAACACGACAATTGTAACATCGCTACTAGTTTGTGCGGCTCAATTCTTTGGCGCAAGTTTAATCCAGGGGTTAATTAAGCGTTTTTGTTTTGCTGGTTGTGCTGACAAAAATAAACGTCTTTTTCTCAACGCCATAATAATATATATTTTTTTTTGGGCCCTTAATTCACAAGCAGAAAAGGCTAATTACAACTGTATCTCTTGTTGTGTGGGTAGGAAAACACGCAATTGTAACACGATACAAAGCTTACTAGTTGGTGCGGCTCAATTCTTTGGAGCAATTTACTATCAAGGGGTTAATTAGCGTTGTTCTTTTTGATGGTGTGCTGACAAAATTAGAAAAACCGTCTCTCTTTTTCAACGCCAAATATTATATTATTTTTTAGGTAGCACTCTAATTCCAAGGCAAAGGTCTAATTACAAACTGTTATCTATTGTTTGTGTGGGTAGAAAACTACGCAATTGTCAACACGCTACTAGTTTGTGTCGGCTCAATTGCTTTGGCGCAATTTAATCCAGGGGTTTATTTAGCGTTGTTTTGCTGGTCATGTGTGCTGCAAAAATTTACCGTCTTTTTCAACGCCAAATATATATTTTTTTTATTGGTAAGACCTATTCAAAAGAAAGGCTAATACAACTGTATCTCTTCTTGTGTGGCGTAGAATAGACAATAGAAACACGCAATTGTAAACACGCTACAAATGCTACTAGTTGTGCGGCTCTAATTCTTTGGCGCAATTTAGCATTCAGGAGGTTAATTAAGCGTTGTTTTGCTGGTGTGCTGACAAAAATAAACGTCTTTTTCAACGCCAAATTATATATATATTTTTTTGGTAGACCTAATTATCAGCAAAGGCTAATTACAACAGTATCTCTTGTTTGATGTGGCGTTAGGAAAACACGTCAATTGTAACTACGCTACAAAGCTACTAGGTTTGTGCGGCTCCAATCTTGGCGCGAATTTACATCCAGGGGTTAATTAAGCGTCTGTTTTGTGGTGTGCTGCAAAAATAAACCGTCTTTTCAACGTCCCCATAATATTATATATATTTTTTTGGTAGCCTAATACACAAAGCAAAAGCTAAGATTACAACATGTATTCTTGTTGTTTGTGGCGCGTAGAAATAACACGCAATTGTAACACGCTACAAAGCTGAACTAGTTTGTGGGCTCAATTCTTGGCCAATTTACATCCAGGGGTTATTAAAGCGTTGGTTTGCTGGTGTGCTGAAAAAATAAACCGTCTTTTTCAACGTCAAATATATTTTTTTTTTGGTAGCCTAATTCAAAGCAAAAGTTAATTACCATTTTAATCTCTTGTTGTGTGGACGTAGAAAAATAAACCATTGTAACAGCTACAAAGCTTACTAGTTTGTGGTGGCTCAATTTTCTATTGCGCAATTTACATCCAGGGGTTAATTAGCGTTGTTTTGACTGCTGTGCTGTGACACAAATTAAAACGTTCTTTTTCATACACTGAAACAATATACATTTTTCTATTGTAGCATAATTACACAAGCGAAGGTTTAATTAAGCCTGTTTGTGCTTTTACATTTAGTAAAAACACACAGAGTGCTATGTAAACGCGACCACATGTGACAAGTAAATTTTTCTGGCCATTTGTGAGAGTCGCATTTATATCCAAGGGTTACCAAGCTTATTACTGGGTTTCATTTGGAGTCAAAAAACAGGGTGTATATTTAATCATTATTCAGATAGCTTCATCAAACAGTGTCTGTACAATGTTAGAAACAAACGTATGTCAGACGAGAGGTGGCAGGATCTGCAATCTGCGTAAGTGGCAGTGGCACACAACATTATTCTGTCAACCGGGCCCAGGTCGCTCCTGCACCAGCAAGGGGACGTCGCTGAGGGGTCACTCGCGTGAGGCCACATCTAGCCGCGTAATCTAGCGGCCGTGTGTTTGTTCAGCATACCAGAAGGGTTCATGATTGGTTGACTGGGTATCATCTCTGCCTCCCAGATGACGATCTGGACAACCCCAGCCAAGAG
Source organism: Phyllomedusa bahiana (assembly GCA_025379985.1). Lineage (NCBI taxonomy): Eukaryota > Metazoa > Chordata > Amphibia > Anura > Hylidae > Phyllomedusa > Phyllomedusa bahiana. The sequence continues at coordinate 15,888 of JAODAL010031481.1, forward strand.
TCGGTGGGAGCTCAGACAACAACTTCACTTAGTTGCGCACTGGCCCGGAGCGGGTCAGCGGCCCTAAACATGTCCTCAGGCCAACGCCTCTGTCCCTCCTGTTCCTTCAGCAGGGAATCTACTATGTGTTCTGGTCAGCGCAACTAGTTAGCGGGGATGAACAATTTTGAGGAGCGTCAGCAGGCTACGTGGGCAGGCCGAGAAAATGGGGCCAATATCCCCAGCTTCTGTGCAGTAGGCGGCAAGTATAGATTGGAGAGTGGCACATGGTAGTCCATATAGGTGAGAGGTCAGCCTTCGGGCATTACCAAGACGGTGATGACGGCAGTCGTGACGATGAAAACACAAATAGTGATGATGTCCGCCGACCGCACTTGGAGCCGGTGAAGCAAGGGCTTCATCATCGTCTAGGAGAAGTGGCGCGTCAGCTTTCGCGTCAGGCAGCGGCGCAGGCCAGAGCAAGTGGGTTGTGTGGCCAGTGGATGTCAGCAGGGGTTAGCTCGCAGTGTGAGGTCGGGAGTCCAAGCAGGCCACGGAGGTAGAAAGAACACGCTTCGCATTGGTCCAAGACTGTAGCGGCACAGTGGGTCTCTAGCGAGCGGCAGCGCGGCAGTATAGTACGTCACTCAAGTGCGGAAGCGTCTGCGGTAAAATAGCTCTCGGCGGGTGTTTTTTGTGGCAGTTCTTTGCTAAGACACCGGGAGGAGCCGTTTATGGGTATATGTTGAATCTGTGTGGCAGAAAAGTGAAGGCGTGGCCAGGGTAGCTAACGTTTGGCACACTCGGCCCTGCAGTCACCATGCGCCCTGTCACCATCCGGTCGGCCTGGGAGAAAACGATGGCTCAGATGTGGTTCGGTCCATCTGCCGCACTGACTGCAGACAGCAGCGGCCAGTGGCACGCATGCCATTTCAGCCAGTCTAAGGCTCACCACTACTGCAGAAGGCTGCTGATTCACTTTGACATTCCATTCTCCCGGTCCAGATGCTCTGCTCCTCGCTACTCATGGCGACAGACAGTCGTTCGGAGAGGCGATTGTAAAGAGACAACAGTATGCGTCCAACCCATTCCTAAGTGCAGCAGCCTGTCGTGTACTGTCCACGTTGATGGGTTACTGCAGTCCCTTCCCTTTCCAAATGGTGGACTCCTGCACCATTCAGGAGAGACACTCAATGGCTTGTTCCTGAAGCCGAGATGAGAGTTTCAAGCTCCGTATTTTCTTTTCCAAAAAAAGGCTTAGTACGCCAGCACTTTCAAAAATATGTTAGAAACAGGAAAGTGGGTCAAGTACTTGAGCTTATCGGTTTGTTCCAAGGTACCGGAAGCCGCGGGCACGTATGGAAGCTGTAAACTTACGGTCAGGGAGCATCTAGTACATGTCCTTTACGCCCCACTGGGTGAATGTGATTCCTGCCCAGGCACACTCAACAAATATATTGGACAGAGACGCGCTTTCTACTCTCCACGTTGTTCAAACTGACTGCTCCTGCGCCAATGTCCGCCTCCTCCATCCTCCAACCCTACCTCCTACCTTCTCAGCTCACAAGTACTGCTCCATCATAACACATGTTGGTAGGCACAGCGGTTGTTCACGCAAGTTCTTCTAATAGCTTGCCTCGAGCGAACTGATAGTCACACAGGTGGAGAACAAGCCTCTCCGCGGTCAATGCAGCAAGAAATATCTGATGTGTAGGCTTTCTCTCGCGCCACATGACAAATCGGAACCATGGTGAGGGGACAATGGAGGTACATGGTTGTCCGGCTGCCAACGAGGGAAAGGATGGTCCACTGCGCCCTGCAGATGTGCGCACGTGTTCCAATCGGGGTTGTCAATAGGTTCCTCGAAGTCTCTCCACCGATTTCAGAACATTCTGAAAATATGGCCACAGGAAAACTGTGTTGCACTTTAGTTCATTAGTACAAAACCAGGAACACCCTTACCTCGAGTTGCTCAGCGGTGCAGGAACGGCCTCCCCCACAACACCATTACTGATATGCGATGTTTCTCACCCGCGCTGGAATTCCAGCCATGAACATGTCATGACCGAATGTATGAACAGGAGAAAGGCCATTAACGATTTTTTGATGATCAGGCAGACAGAAGTACGTCACCTGTGTAAAAAAAACTTTGATGTCAGCCGTGTGCATGCTCATGCGCTGACCACCTGACCGTTTGTTGAGGCATTCGAGGAGGCCACGTTATTTGTACAGTCGCCAGGACTACGGGTGGAATAACGTCATTCCACTGTTCAGTGTCTTGGAACACTATGCTGCTGAAAAATCATGTATGGGCTAGGGGGACTGGAGAGTGGCTACTACTCTCGTGGCCTCATGAGTACACGGTGGGGACTGAACTATGGAGGAGGAGGAGGAGGTGGACAATTGGAGCTCAGAAGCATTGTCTGGTAGAAATGAGTGGATTTTCTACCAGGTGACATGAGGAGGGTGGAGCAGGAGAAGATGGAGGAGGTGGATGGAGATGAGGAAACGGAGGAAGGGATGACTCCAAGCACAGTCTTTTATTGGCCAGTATAAACAGTGGATCAAGTTGGAGGCACGTGGAGCCCTCATACGGATTCAATTGTGCAGAATGTCCCGCAGCATGCTTATGTGGGCTCGGCTAGTGAAGCCGAATAGTCAGCATCCGAGAGGGATGACATCTGGGCTCTCTCCACCTCTATTGGACCCTCGATAACTCGGTCCAAAAAGGGAGCCTTTTTCCAGCTATTGACGAGGGAACGACAAACTCAAATACCACTATTGGGATAAATTCCTCCCGTAATCTAGTTGGCAGCTGCCTATGTGCGGCATCGTCCCTCCTCTGAACAGGTCTGACCGGGGGGTTCCTTCAGCGCTCCACGTACTACTGCCGCGGGCTGCTGGGGGAAGGTGGGGGGGTAGTAGACAGTCCAGCTCATCAGCAGTAACCTAAGCTGGTTGTCACTAATGAGCAAGCTTCCTTCACCCGCATAAGTGAGGAGGGCAGGCACACAGCAAGCAGCAGCAGCAGGACATGGAGCATTGTCCCTGAACCAACATGGGTTGTGGCCTATTGGACAGCCTCTGCCACCCCTGTTGAGAAGCTCCGTCTGGATTGACTGGGCAGCCAAACTGATGTGTGGCCGCAACCTTGCGAGTTGCAGTGGTGAAGCGTCCCTGCTACGGCCAGTAGTGTAGGACAATCAGAGCGGGCGTGTATCAGTGCGGCGGGGCGCATGTTACCACAAGGAGAAACCCCGTTGTCCACAGAGGAATTGTTGAACACTTGACCTTTGTCAAGATGAATCAGGCGTGGATCGGCAGGAATTTCCACACACCAATGGCCTTAGGCGTCAGTCCTGGGTTCAAACTACTGCTCAAGCATATTCTGATGCCGTGACAACCCGCCTTGATGCCACACACTTCTGCTTGATAGTTTCTCCATCTGCCTACCACTGTCTTTACCCAGGATGGTATTGCCACACCACTCCTGTCTGTAATCTGGTCAGTTGTGCACTCTATTGTGCTCATGCTTGCTGCTGCTGTTGCGTGCCGTGTCATCAACACTGTGTATTGTGTCACTATGCGCCTAATGGTACTGTTTTACCACCTCCAGAATGTCATTGTGCAACTCTCTGACCTTCATGACTGTTGCTCCCTGTCATCACCTCCAGCTCTCTTCTGGTCAGTGGTCGCTTCTGCTGACTCTTGCTGCTGCCGCCGTGGGACATCGCCGCATCTCAGTCATTGGTTGAGCCGCTCTGTGGATCAATACTATTTTGCACACTGTGACAATGTACATATGTTGCCTATCTCTGACATCATGCTGCTGCTGTGAACTCCGTTCGTGACCTTCACACTGTGTCATTGTAGACCACTGTCTGAATCATGCTGGCTGCCGTGGCTGCTGACCGTGGCCCTCCACACTGTGGCCTACTCTGTTTTTGCTACTCCAGAATTTCGTCAATTGTGCACTGTCTGTCCTCATGCTGCTGCCGTGGCTGCATGGTGCCTTCTCACCACTGATGTAATTGTTGCCACTGTATGAACCTTAGCTGCTGCTGTTGCTCTGCCGGTGCCCGTCTCCTCACTGTGTCATTGTACCACTCTTGTGGCTATAATCACCTTTTTTGCCTCAGCTCCAGAATTTGTCAGTAGTGCACTGCCTGACACTCACATACTGCATGCCGCTGTGACCCTCCACTGTGTGGATTGTGCCACTCTGTGCCCATTAATATCTGTTTTTCCAACCTCTCCATATTGTCATGTGCCACTGTCTGACCTCATACTGCTGCTGGCCGGTGAGACACTCCACACCGGTATCATTGTGGCCACTCTGTGGCCCTTAATACTGTTTTGCAGCGCCCCATTAATAGTCATATGTGGCCACTGACTGACCTCATGACTGCTGACGCTATGACCTGTCCACTGTGAGATTGTGAGACTAACTCTGTGCCCTTATTTAACCTGTTTTTCCACCTCCAGTAATGTACATTGTTGCCACCTGATCTGACACATACTCGCTGCCGCCAGTGACCTCCACACTGTATCATTGTGCCACTCTGTTCGCCTCAATTAATGTTTTGCCACCTCCATAATGTCATTGTGCCCAACTGCCTGACCTAATACATGCTGCCGCGTGACACCACCCCACTGTGTGATTGTGCATCTCTGTGGCCTTTTACTGTCTTGCGGCCTCCTCCTATATAATTAATGTCTTTGGTGGCACACTGTCTGACCTATAATGCTGCCGCACGGACCATCCATACACTGTGGTGATTGTGCCACTATGTGGCCTAATACTGTCTTGACCGCCTCACATAAGTCATTGTGCCCACTGTCTGACCTCTCATTAACTGCGGATGCTTGCCGTGACCTCCTCACACGGTTATCATTGTGCACTCTGTGGACTAGTACTGTTTTGCCGCCTCCATAATGTCATTGTGTCCACTGCCTCGACACTCATACTACTGCCGCCGTGACCTCCACACTGTGTGATTGTGCAAATCTTTGGCTTAATACTTTTTTTCCGCCCTCCCTATAATGTCATTGTGCCACTGCTGACCGAATACTGCTGAACGCCGTGACCTCCACCTGTGTGATTTGAGCACTCTGTGCCTAATACTGTTTTGCCCATCCTCCAGTATATGCATTTGTGCTACTTTCTGACCTCATACTTGCTGCCGTCCGTGACCTCCTCACAAGACTGTGTGATTGTAGCCTCTTCATGTGCCCTTAATTCTGTTTTTCCGCCTCCATAATGTCATTGTGCACTGTCTGACCTCATACTGGCTGCCGCCGTGTACCTCACACTGTATCATTGTGCACATCTGTGGCATAATTTTTTTGTTTGAAAACTGGTTTTTTTTGCCACCTCAAAGGTAATGCCCATTTGTGCACTGTATGTCCTCATATGCTGCCGCGTGACCTCTCACTCACTGTTTGATTGTGCACTTGTTGCCCTAATACTGATTTTTCGCCTCCATAATGTTCATTGTGCCATTTGTCTGAACTCTCATCCTGCTGCCGCCGTGTCCTCCACTCTGTATCATTGTGCACACTCTGTGGCCTTAATACTGTTTTGCACCTCTCAGATGCCATTGTGCACTGTCTGACCTCATGACTGATGCCGCACGTGACCCTCCACACTGTGTGATTGTGCCACTTCTGTGCTTAATACTGGTATTTTCCGGCCATCCAGAATTGTCTTTGTGCCACTGGCCTGACCTATGCTGCTGCTGCAGCATGACATCGCACACTGTGTGATTGTTTCATTACTGTGGGCTACATTCTGTTTTGCCGACTCCAGAGATGTCATTGTGCCATTGCCTGATCCTCATGCTGACTGTGGCTGCCGCCGTCGACTCCACACTCTATCATAATGCTTGCCACCTGAGCTCTCCAGCTTGGTTTTTTTCCAGCTCTTTCAGCTAGCATGATTTTATCGGCTAACATTCCCGCTTGAGTTTTTTTGGTCAGTTTTGCCATCTTAAGTGCCCAGGGAATTTTATAGTGAAGCGATTTTTAATGAGCTGGCGGCAGTCATGTGCGGTGTCATACTAAAACTAAACATTGTACTGAATGACCAACACACAAGCTCCACTCATGCATATTTTCCAGCATGGCACAAAAAGTTCTACAGCACCCTGCAGGCTTGGGCAGCCTGGAAATAGCTGTTTTTTTAATCGTGATTCGTGCCGCAAGTAATTTGGACCGAAACGAATTTTGGCGGAAAAAATTCGGCGAAGTGGACGAACGTAATTTTTGAGAAATTCCGGCCATCTCTAGTTGTGGTCATAAAAGGAACAAACTGTGTTTTTTCTAACGCTCTAAGTATAGGTAATTGGCACTGTATACATAATCATATCCGAGGTTAATTCGCGTTTTTTCTGCTGTTGTCGACTTAGTAAAATAACACGTCGTTGTTAACGCGCTACATAGCTGGAATGTCACGCACCTCCACTTTCTTTTGTTTTCTGCGCAAAGTTTGGATCCAAGGGTTTATTAAGTGTTTTTCTGCTGTTGTGGTTCACTAAAAGAAAACGTGTTTTTCAACGCCAATAAGGAAATTTTGCCTCGTAGATAAATTCATTATCCGAAGGTAATTAAGCCTGTTTGCACTTTTTATTCAGAAAATACACAGTGTTTTTAAACGGCAGCATACAAGTACATTTTTCTGACCATTTGTGGAGCACATTTATATCCAAAGTTAACCAAAGCTTGTTAGTTGGGTTCAAATTGAAGTCAAATATAGGTGTGATATTATCATATAATTAGATCTCCTTCATTAAACAGAGTCTGTTACCATTTTAGATCAATCAGTAGGTAGACAGGAAGAAGGTGGCAGGCTCTTCACAGGTGAGTGGCAGTGGCACAAAACTCATTCCTGGAGCAGGCCCAACGGTCTCACAGCAGAGTAAGGGGGTCGCAGCAGGAGGTCACTCGGTGAGGCCAGAATCTGCGGTGTTCCCCAAAAAATTTTCTTAAGCGCGCCGTGTGTTGACCAGCAAATCCCATGAGTTCTTGATGGTTGACGTAGGTCATCATTCTCCTCCAAGACTGACATATGACAACTCCAGCCAACAGAGTCCGGTGGTGAATGTCCAGATACCAAACCTTAGATCGGTATGGCCGGGAGCGGCGTCAGAGGACACCTCACCTGTTCTTCTAACCTGACCACTGTCCCATCCGGTTTCCTCATGCCAGACATTACAAACTGATGGTCATGTGCTCACAGCAGACCACATACAGCGGAGGATGAACAATTTGAGGAGGACAGTCAGGACAGCTACTAGCAGCGAAGAAATGAGGCCAATTTCCCTGATCTATTGTTGGGCGCGGTTAAAGTATATTGCGAAAGAGTCGCCTATGGGAGGTTATGGTTGTCGCAAGGGCTGCCTCTGCATACCAATACCGTTGAGGAGGACAGCAGTGAAGATGAAACAATAATCGATGATGATGTAGCCGACCGCACATGGGAGACGGGTGAAGCAAGGGCTTCATCATTGTCAGGAGAAGAGGGCGTCAGCTTGCGCCTCAGGCAGCGGCGCAGACAGCAAGTGGATTGTGTGGCCGTGAGTCAGCAGGGTAGCAACAGTGCGAGGATAGGAGCCAAGCGGCCACGGGATAGAAAACCCGCTTCGCAGGTCCAAGAAAGTAGCAGCACAGGGGCTCAGCGAGGCAGCGGCGGTAGTAGTCCCTCAGTGCGGAGCGTTGGCGGTAAAATCAGCTACTTGGTGGTGTGGCAGTTCTTTGCTAAGACACCGGAGGAGCCGAATATGGGTATATGTAGAATCTGTGGCCAGAAAGTGAAGCGGGGCCAGGCAGCTAACGTTTGCACCACGTCCCTGTGTCAACACATGCAGCATCACCAACCGGTGGCATGGGAGAACCGTGACTCAGATATGTTGGTCCATCCTGCCGCCGCAGCAACAGCAGCAGCAGCGTCCAGTGGCACACATGCCATTGCAGCCAGTCAAGGCTCCACCACCTCTGCAGAAGGGAGCTGTTTCTCTTTGACATCATCTCCCGATCCAGATGCTCCTGCTCCTCGCTACTCATGGCGCCAGCAGTCGTTCAACGAGGCGATTGCAAACAGACAACAGTATGAGTCCAACCATCCTAAGGTGCAGAAGCTGACCATGCTCCTGTCCAAGTTGTTGGTACTGCAGTCCCTCCCTTTCCAAATGGTGAACTCTGCACTGTTCAGAGAATTAATCGCCTGTTCCGAGCCAAGGTGGAGAGTTCCAAGCCGTAATTTCTTTTCCAAAAAGGCAGTACCAGCCCTTCACAAATATGTAGAACAGAAGGTGGGTCAGTCCTTGAGCTTATCGGTTTGTTCCAAGGTGCATGGCAGCGCGGACGTGTGGAGCTGTAACTATGGTCAGGGCCAGTACATGTCCTTTACGGCCCACTGGATGAATGTGCTGACTGCCCAGCCACACCAACAACTTGGACAGTAGACTCTGTTTTCTCCTCCACGTTGTCAAACTGCTGCTCCTGTGCCAATGTCCGCCTCCTCCTCCACCACCACCACCATCTCAGCCTCCACAAGTACTGCTCCATTGTACCACATGTGTAGGCCACAGCCGTGTCACGCAGTTCTACACCTGGCTTGCCTCGCCAAACGAAGTCACACAGGGGAGGAACTGCTCTGCGTCATGCAGCAAGAAATCGATGTGTGGCTTTCTCCGCGCCAACTGCAAATCGGAACCATGGTGACGGACAATGGGAGGAACATGGTGTCCGCGCTGCACCGAGGAGGGATGGTCCATGTGCCCTGCATGGCGCATGTGTTCAATCAGGTTGTGAAAAGGTTCCTGAAGTCCCACCGATCTTCAGAAGATTCTGAAAATGGCCAGGAAACTGTGCATGCACTTCATCCATTCCTACAAAGCCAGGAACACCCTCCTCGAATTGCAGCGGCAGAAGGGCCTCCCCCAACACAATCTGATATGCGATGTTTCCACCCGTTGAAATTCCAGCCTGCACATGTTGGACTGACTGTATGAACAGAGAAAGGCCATTAACGATTTTTTGATGATCCAGGCGGACAGGAGTACTCTAGTATTTATTCATCAAGCAATGCACCTTTATTAGTGTATTAACCAGGATTATACGATAGCTGCAGGACCCCACCTGCTATTCCATATGTCACACACAATATTGCTATCGGTATATAAAAGACGGTATTCTTCCGTAATCAAAAAGAATATAAATTTTATTCAAACTTTGCATTAAAAATTTGAATGTCCACTGTAGACAGTTGTAGACAGATTCCACACATTTACTTTTCAGTGTATAAGCATTTTGCATTCACCTGGTTATTCACTATAGGTACTCCTTTACACTACGTTACCGCATAGGAGATCCCGTCCAAAACGGACTTGTATCCTGCAGAGTCCACGCTGTATGAGCTTTCCTCAACCCTCTCCTCTCAAGCAGCGCTACGTCTCGCGACGTTTCGAGGACTGCACGCCCTCTTTGTCAAGCATAGAAGTAACCGTTAAACACATCTCTTTATATGGTTCCTGCATGTCTAAATGAGCATTCATTAAAAACCAATAAAAACAAATCGTATGCAACAATATATCTATTTAGCAGCAAATTATGCATGTAGTGAGACCGAAAAGAACAAACAAGAAAAAATAGAAAACCTACTAGTGAATATTTCATCCAAAGTCCTCACCAAGGAACAGAATGATATTATCAATAAAGGACTGAATTTCGTACCCACCTATTCACACTCTAAGTTTGACTTCGAAGTGGACTTTCACAGATTTTGCAGAAAAATAAAACTTAAGATGCAATATGGAAATAATGATTCATCCTTTGTGTTACCTAAAAAACTAACAAAGAAAAGTACATATGATCCAATAATAAGCAGTCCTATGTTAGAGACCTTCCAGGAGATGGTTAAGAAAGAGGTAGAGGAAAGATGGGATAAATGCAAACAAACTAAGAAAAATACCACCAAGAAGGAATTAAGAGCCTTGAGAGAGCTAGGAAAAGATGAGGAAATAGTTATCAAAAAGGCCGATAAGGGGGGGGGCTACGGTACTAATGGACCGTAACCAATATGTAGAGGAGGCTAGGTCACAGCTTGAAGATGCGGCTGTATATGAACAGCTCACAAAAGATCCAACAGAAACCATTAAAAAAGAGGTAGATGAATACCTAACAGAAACAGTAAAAACAGGAGTAATTGATGAAAAATTATATAAACTGCTCATGACAGATACACCTAAAGTACCAGTATTATATATGGTTCCAAAAATCCACAAGGACGCAAATCGACCACCTGGTAGACCCATTGTTTCAGGGGTATCATCCATACTGTCTCCCCTAGCAATATATCTTGACAGCTTCCTACAACCTATTGTTAAAACCCTCCCTAGATGCCTGAGAGATACAGGCGATCTGTTACAGAGACTAGAACAGATGGATGTAACAGATGTAACATACATATGTACCCTTGATGTTAAAAGCCTCTACACGAACATTCCGAAAGAGGAAGGAATGAGTATTATTAGGGAAGAACTTATAAAAAATCCTAAACTATCTAACCAAATGATTACCTTCTTACTAACATTATTAGACATCATTCTTACGAAAAATTACTTTAAATTTGATTTTTATATACAGCGACAAGGAGTGGCTATGGGTTCTCCAGCTGCACCTAGCATAGCGAACATCTTTATGGCCAATCTAGAAACTAATAATATAGTACATAATAGTTGGGAAAAATACATAAAAATGTGGTTAAGATTCGTGGATGATGTGCTATTACTATGGAGGGGCACAAGGGAAGAACTAAATCGCTTTGTGGAATTTATTAACACCATACACCCACTTATAAAATTTACCAGTACTATTGATCAGAAGTCCATTAATTACTTAGATGTTAAAATCAACATAGAAAACAAAAAATTGAGAACAGATCTCTATGTGAAAGAAATGGAAAGGAACAACCTCCTCCACGCAAGTAGCCAACATGCCCCCAATCTACTAAAGGGAATCCCTAAGGGACAATTTTTGAGAATTAGGAGGATCTGTACCTTGGATGAGGACTATGAGAAAAATAAAGAAAAACTAATTCAGAAATTCACTAATAGAGGGTATGATGCAAATACATTGAGAAAAATAGGGGAAGAAGTAGGTAAACTGAATAGGGAAGAAGCACGCAAATGTAGAACTAAATCAAAAGATCAAAGAATTAATTACGTTACCACATATGATCATCATGCAAAGATAGTTAAAAAAAAGTATTTTGAAATCATGGCATATATTGCAAGTAGATCCAAAATATGGCCATTTATTTGCAGAATCCCCGAGATTCATATACCAAAGAGGGAAAAGTGTAGGGAATGTTCTTATTAGATCAGATTTACAACAAAAAGTAAATAAGAACCAAATGTTATTAAGAACACAGAGGAAAGGTACATTTGGATGTCTCTCGTGCCAAAATTGCAAACAAATAATAAAAGGGGATAAAATATCCCAGCCTATGAAAGGTTATCCCATACCCATTAGAAATTTCTTTACATGTAATTCCCACAATGTCATATACATGCTAAAATGCCCATGTGGGAAAGCATACATCGGCCAAACATCCAGACCAGCAAGGGTGAGACTAAACGAACACAGATCACAAATTAAATTGTTCAGAACCAGAATGGAGAAAGTCAACACAGAAAAAAGATATAGACATGAGTCAAAAATTTGGAGAATCATCTGTGGCCAAGCACTTTTTTGAGTTTGGCCATAATGTATGGGATTTAAAATGGTGCATCTTAGAGAAAGTGGTAACTAATGATGCACACACATTGAAAAGGAAACTGTTGCAAAGAGAAGTATTTTGGATACACAAAATGCAAACATTGACACCTAATGGTTTAAATGAAGAGTGCAACTGGAATGTGTTTGTCTGATTCTGGTTCTGAACAAAAATAGCCGCAATGAGAAGTAACCTCGATATGTAACATATAGAAATAATATGTAATTAACAAATGCATAATTTGCTGCTAAGTAGATATATTGTTGCATAGGATTTGTTTTTATTGGTTTTTAATGAATGCTCATTTAGACATGCAGGAACCATATAAAGAGATGTGTTTAAAACGTTACCTCTAAAGCTTGACAAAGAGGGCGTGCAGTCCTCGAAATGTCGCGAGACGTAGCGCTGCTTGAGAGGAGAGGGTTGAGGAAAGCTCATACAGCGTGGACGCTGAAGGATACAAGTCCATTTTGGACAGGATCTCCTATGCGGTAACGTAGTGTAAAGGAGTACCTATAGTGAATAACCAGGTGAATGCAAAATGCTTATAAACTGAAAAGTAAATGTGTGGAATCTGTCTACAACTGTCTACAATGGACATTCAAATTTTTAATGCAAATTTTGAATAAAATTTATATCCTTTTTGATTACGGAAGAATACCGTCTTTTATATACCGATAGCAATATTGTGTGGGACAGGAGTACTCCCCTGTTTAACTTTGATGTCAGCAAGTGGCAGCTCATCCGTGACACCTGCCGTTTACTAAGGCCATTTGAGGAGGCGACGTTATTTGTCAGTCACCAGGACTACGGGATGAATAACATCATTCCACTGCTTCATGTCCTGGAACAGATGCTGAAAAATCTGTCTGGGCAGGGGACTGGAGACGTGGTGACTACATCTCGCGGCCAGATGAGTCCATTGGGGACTGAACTGGAGGAGGAGGAGGAGGACATTGAAGCAGACGCATTGTCTGGTGAAATTAGTGGATTTTCTACCCAGGGGACAGGAGGAGGAGCAGGAGCACCTGAAGGAGGTAGATGGAGATGAGGAAGATGAGGCAGATGACCTGCAAGCACTGTGGCAGTATACAGTGGAGATGGAGGCAGGGAGTCCATCGGAGTCACTTGTGCAGATGGCCCGCAGCATGCTGATTTGCCTGGCTAGTGACAGCCGAATAGTCACCATCCGGCAGAGGGATGATTTCTGGCTCTCCACCCAATTGGACCCTCGCTACCGGTCCAAAATGGGAGCCTTCTTCCCAGCTGCTGAGAGGGAGGACAAACTCAAATACTATAGAGAAATCCTCCGTAGTCAGTTGGCCGCTGCCTATGTGCGGCATCGTCCCTCCTCTGACAGGTCTGACCAGGTGGTTCCTCAGCGCTCACGTACTACTGCTGCGGCTGCTGTGGGAAGGTGGGGGGGTCGGAGCAGTACCATCTCCATCAGCAGCAACCTATGTCTGGAGTCACTGATGAGCAGCTTCCTTCACCCGCCTAGTGAGGAGGGCACTCGCCAGCAGCAGCAGGACCTGGAGCAGACCCTGAACCAACAGGTGGTGGCCTACTTTGACAGCACTCTGACACCCCAGTTAGAAGATCCGCTGGACTACTGGGCAGCCAAACTGGATATGTGGCCGCAACTTGCTGAGTTTGCAGTGGAGAAGCTGTCCTGCCCGGCCAGTAGTGCGGCATCAGAGCGGGTGTTCAGTGCGGCGGGGGCCATCGTTACCCCAAGGAGAACCCACTTGTCCATGGGAAATGTGGAACGACTGACCTTTGTCAAGATAAATCAGGCATGGATCGGCCAGGATTTCCACACACCAATGCCTTAGGCGTCAGATTACATCAGCCATGACGCCTCATCAAAACTTTGAGAAATGAGTCTGGATTCAAACTACCTGCCTCAGCCACCATTCTAATGCCGCCACCCGCCTGATGCCACACAGATGCTGCAAGTTTCTCCTCTGTCTACCACCAGGGACTGGTATTACCACTAGAGATGGGCGAATTGATTCTAACGAAGTGGAATTCATTTAGAATTTCAGGAAAACTTCGGTTCGGAACGAAGTCGAAGTTTGGGGTACTTCAGGTGAACGAAGTGTGCTTTTGATTGATAAAATGGCTGCGAACACATGGCGTTACATGGGGCAAAGAACTCTGGGAGGAAGAATGGCATAGCCTGCATGACATGTGCAGAGATGAAGCCAATCAGAGACCGGCGGGATCCTGTGACGTCACCGCACTATAGAAGTCCGGGCGCGACGCTGAGAGCTCACACTCCTCTCACTGTACTGATCAGGGAAGGTGCTGCTGCGGCTGATTGTGATAGCTCTTACTGAAGAACTGATTTTTATACAGCGATTTTTGTGGGGTGTCTCAATTGTCTCAGAGACTGCTTCTCTTAATGTTCTATTACTGATTTTTTGGGTATTGGATCTGAAGTCCAGTGTGCGTCCACTGCAGCTGCATATACATTTTAATGCTATCTGCTCACAGCACATTGAATTTCCAATTCCTGTTGTATTCATTTAAAGAAACAGCGTTTTTACAATACAAATACCACTACATTTTTGGCTGCTCAATTCTTTTGCGCAATTTACATCCAGGGGTTAATTAAGCGTTGTTTTTCTGCTGTGGTGACTCCCAAAAAACCGTCTTTTTCACCTCAAAAAATAAAATTTTTCCCGTAGCCTAATTCACAAGCGAAGGTTAATTAAATTTTTTTCTCTTGTTGTGTAGCGTAGAAAACATGCCATTGTAACACGCTACAAAGCTCGTAGTTTGTGGTTGGTCAATTGTTTGGTGCAATTTACATCCAGGGGTTAATTAAGCGTTGTTTTTCTGCTGTGGTGACAAAAATAACCATCTTTTTCACCGCCAAAAATTACAATTTTTTCCCGTAGCATTAATTCAAAAAGCGAAGGTTAATAAACAATTTTTTCTCTTGTTGTGTAGTGAAGGGAAAACACGCCATTGTAACACGCTCCAAAGCTTGTAGTTTGTGGTTGCTCAATTGTTTGGCGCAATTTACATCCAGGGGTCAATTTAAAGCTTGTTTTTCTGCTGTGGTACAAAAATAAACCGTCTTTTTCACCGCCAAAAATTACAATATTCCTGTAGATAATTCACAAGCCCAAGGTTAATTACAATTTTTTCTCTTGTTGTGTAGTGTAGAAAACACCCAAATTTTAAAAACGCTACAAAGCTTGTAGTTTGTGGTTGGGTCAATTGTTTGGCGCAATTTACATCCAGGGGTCAATTAAGCGTTGTTTTTTGCTGTGGTGACAAAAATAAACCGTCTTTTTCACCCCAAAAAATTAAAATTTTCCTGTAGCATAATTCAAAAGCGAAGGTTAATTACAATTTTTTCTCTTGTTGTGTAGCGTAGAAAACACGCAATTGTAACACGCTACAAAGCTCGTAGTTTGTGGTTGCTCAATTGTTTGGCGCAATTTACATCCAGGGGTCAATTAAGCATTGTTTTTCTGCTGTGGCGACAAAAATAAACCGTCTTTTTCACCACCAAAAATTACAATTTTCCTGTACCATAATTCACGAGCGAAGGTTAATTACAATTTTTTTCTTTGTTGTGTAGCGTAGAAAACACGCCATTGTAACAGACTACAAAGCTCGAGTTTGTGGTTGCTCAATTGTTTTGGCGCAATTTACATCAGGGGTTAATTAAAATTTGTTTGCATTTTGTACTCAGTAAAAGGAACTTTGTTTTTCACCGCCACAGAAGAAATTCTGTACCATAATTCATATCCGAGGTTTAATTAAGCCTGTTTGTGCTTTTATATTCAGTAAAATACACAGAGTTTTTAAACGGCACATACAAGTCAATTTTTCCTGCCCATTTGTGGAGCGCAATTTATATCCAAGGGTTACCAAACTTGTTACTGGGGTTCATTGGAGTCAAATACAGGGTGTGTATTTATCATATACAGATTTCTTCATCAAACAGTTCTGTACAATTTTAGAACAAAACAGTATGTCAGACAGAGAGGGTGGCAGGGTCTTCCCCCTGCGGTGGCAGAGGCACAAACATTCCCGGCCCAGGTCGCAGCACAGCAAGGGGGCGTGCAGCGGGGGGTCACTCGGTGAGGCCACAACTCCCCGCTTCATCTGCGGCCATGTGTTGTTCAGCAACCAATGGTTTTTGTTTGGGTTTGATGGTCATCCACTTCCTCCCAGAAAACATCCGAAAACCCCCAGCGAGTCGGTGGGAACGTCGGAAAACAACCCTTAGTTGGGCAGGACCGGAAGCGGGTCAGCGGCCTCCCTGCCAAAACCCCCCTTTGTCCATCCGGTTTCCCCCCCCCGAGATCTACTTGGGTCTGGGCCGCCCATATATAGGAGGATAAACCCCAATTTAGGGGGGGCAGTCAGCAGTACGGGCAGCGAAGAAAGGGGGCCAATACCCCCTGCTTCTTGCAGTGGCGGAAAATGTAAGATTTTAAAGGTGGCATGGGAGGTCATGTTGTGAGGGGACCTCTGCATACCAAGACCGGTGATGGAGGAACATGCGTGAAAACAATCGATATGTGTAGCCGACCGACTTGGGAGGGGTGAGGAAAGGGCCTTCTCATGGAGAAGACGGCGTCACATGCGGTCGGCGCGGGCGCCGCGGGGGATGTGGTCGTAGTCAGAGGGTGCAGCAGTGTAAAGGTCGGGAGCCAAAGGGGGCCACGGGGAAAAAAACCCCCCTTCGCGGCCCCAAAAAGTAGGGACGGGGGCTCAGCGAGGCGTGGCGGTTTGTGTCACCGTGGGGGCTTTCCGGGTAAAACCGATACTCGGCGGTGTGGCTTTTCCCTTGCTAAGACCCCGGAGGAGCCGAATTGGGTATATGTAAAATTTGTGGGCAAAAGTGAAGCGGGACAGGGATAATTGGCCACGGGGCCCCGGTCAAAACGCGCGTCACCATCCGGGGGGCCTGGGGAACGTTGTAGATGTGGTGGGCCCTCCTGCCCCAGCAACAGCAGCAGCAGCCCCAGGGGATGCTGCCCTTGCAGCCCGTCAAGGGTCCACACCCCCTCAGAAGTGGCGTTTCTCTTTGACATCTTTCCCCGGGCAAGATGCTCCTGCTCCTCGCTATTTATGGGCCCGCGTCGTTCAGCAGGCGATTGCAAAGAGACAACAGTATGCGTCCAACCATCCTAAGGGCAGCAGCTGACCGTGCTCCTGTCCAAGTTGTTGGTACTGCAGTCCCTCCCTTTCCAAATGGTGGACTCGGCACCGTTCAGCAGGAACTAATGGCTTTCCGAGCCGAGATGGAGAGTTCCAAGCCGTAATTTCTTTTCCAAAAAGGCAGTACCTGAACTTCATAAATATGTAGAACAGAAAGTGGGCCAGTCCTTGAGCTTATCGGTTTGTTCCAAGGTGCACGGCAGCGCGGACGTCTGGAGCTGTAACTATGGTCAGGGCCAGTACTGTCATTTACGGTCCACTGGGTAAATGTGCTTCCTGCCCAGGCACACCAACAACTTGGACAGGAAGACGGCGCTTTCTCCTCCAGTTGTCAACTGGGGCTTTTGCGCCAATTTTCCGCCTCCTCCTCCACCCCCAAACCCCCATCTCGCCTCCACAAGTACTGTTTCCATCATCCCCACATGTGTAGGCACAGGGGTGTCACGGCATTCTAACCGGGCTTGCCTTGGCGAACGAAGTCATACAGGGGAGGAACTGCCCGCGTCATGTAGCAAGAAATCGATGTGTGGCTTTCTCCGCGCCAACTGCAAATCGGAACCATGGTGACGGACAATGGGAGGAACATGGTGTCCGCGCTGCACCGAGGAGGGAGGGTCCATGTGCCCTCCCTTTGGCGCATGTTTTTCAATCTGGTTGTGAAAAGGTTCCCGAAGTCTTCCACCGATCTTCAGAAGATTCTGAAAATGGCCTGTAAACTGTGCATGCACTTCATCCATTCCTACAAAGCCAGAAACACCCTCCTCGATTGCGCGGCAGAAGGGCCTCCCCCAACACACTCTGATATGCGTGTTTCCACCCGTTGGAATTCCAGCCTGCACATGTTGGACCGACTGTATGAAAGAAAAAGGCCTTTTAACGATTTTTTGATGATCAGGCGGACAGGAGTACTCCGCTGTGAAACTTTGATGTCACCAGTGGCAGCTCATGCGTGACACCTGCCGTTTGTTGAGGCCATTCGAGGAGGCCACGTTATTTGCCCGGGTCGCAGGACTACGGGATGAAGGGTAGATGAAGATGAGGAAGACGAGGCAGATGACCTGCAAGCACCCGGGTGGCAGCATACATTTGGAGATGGAGGAAGGAGCCCCCTCAGATCACTTGTGCAGTTTGGCCCGCCAGCAATGCTGATTTTGTCTGGCTAGTGACAGCCGAATAGTCACCATCCGCAGAGGGATGACTTCTGGCTTTTCCACCCTATTGGACCCTCACTACCGGGTCCAAAATGGGAGCCTTTTTCCCAGCTATTGAGGGGGAAGACAAACTCAAATACTATAGGAAATTCCTCCGTAGTCATTTGGGCCGCTGCCTAGGGGCGGCATCGGCCCTCCTCTGACTGGTCGGCGGGGGTGGTTCTCCCGCGCTCACCTACTACCGCCGCGGCGTCGGGGGGTTGGTGGGGGGGTCGGATCAGTACCAGCTCCATCAGCAGCAACCTAAGTCTGGAGCCGCTGATGAGCAGCTTCCTTCACCCCCTAGTGAGGAGGCAGTCGCCAGCACAGCAGCAGGACCTGGAGCAGACCCTGAACCAACAGGTGGTGGCCTACTTGGACAGCACTCTGCCACCCCAGTTAAAGAACCGCTGGACTACTGGGTACCAAACTGGTTGTGTGACCGCAACTTTGCCGAGTTTGCAGTGGAGAAATGCTGTCCCTGCCCGGTCCAGTAGTGGTGGCAATCAGAGCGGTGTTCCATGCGGCGGTGGGGCCATCGTTACCGCCAAGAGAAACCCGCTTTGTCCACGGAAATGTGAACGACGACCTTTGTCAAGAAGAATCCAGCTGGATCGCCAGGATTTCCACACACCCAATGCCTTAGGCCTCCAGACTACATCACCATGACTATGTAAAGCGAATATTACTAGACCTAATCCGACATCGGTCGATAGTCTATATCGCAATTATCAAGACGATACCGAATTCGATATATATATTATCGCCGAGTTGAACCATTAAAGTCAATGGGAGAGCAACAACACCTTCATTCTTACACCCAAACAAGGCTGGAGAAGCAGAATTTAACATTCCACAACACAACAGTCAATGGAGACAGCTACATTAGGCAACACACTTAACTTGAACTGGACATTGAATATCCCTGTCCTGGAACGCAGCATGAGCCCCCAAACCTGGCATACCCCCACATATAAAAAGTGCTGGAAAAAGAGTCTTTCAACCACCATTTTAATTGAACTGGACATTGACTATACCTGTCCTGGGCCACAGCAATGAGCCCCAAACCTGTAATATCCCCAGATTAAAAAGTGCCGCAAAAAGGAGTCTTTTGAACACCATTTTAGTTAAACTGGACATTGACTTATCTGTCCTGTACCGCAGAAATGACCATTAAACCTAGTTGACCCAACAGATTAAAAAGTGCCCGGAAAAAGGAGTCCCACCCCCCCCCCCCCCCCCCCCCCCCCATTGGAACCACCATTTTTAAGTTTAAACTGACATTGAGTATCTCTGTCCCCCTGTACCGCAGAATGACCATTAAACCGTCTGACCACAGATAAAAAGTGCCGGAAAAGGATCTTGAACCACCATTTTAGTTGAACTGGACTTTGACTATATCTGTCCTGTACCGCAGAATGACCATTATAACCTGTTTGAATCCACAGAATTAAAAAAGTGCCACAAAAAGAGTCTTTGAACCCCCATTTCGTTTTCAACGGAAATTGATATACCTGCCTGGCACAGCATAAGCCCCAAACCTGAATGACCCCCAGATTAAAAAAAGTGCAGCAAAAAGGAGTCTTTGAACCACCTTTTTAGTTGAACTGGACATTGACTATACCTGTCCTGGGCCACAGCATGAGCCCCAAATCTTTCTGACCCACAGATTAAAAAGTGCAGGAAAAAGGAGTCTTTGAACCACCATTTTAGTTGAGCTGGACATTGACTATATCTGTCCTGTACCGCAGAAATGACCATTAAACCTGTCCTGAACCCACTAGATTAAAAAGTGGCCGGAAAAAGGAGTCGTTTTAAACCACCATTTTTAGTTGAACTGGACATTAATTATACTGTCCCTGTACCGCAGAAAGACCATTAAACCTGTCTGACCTACAGTATTAAAAAGTGTAAACAAGTGCCGGAAAAAGGAGTCTTGTGAACCACCATTTTATTGAACTGGACATTGACTATATCTGTCCCTGTACCGCAGAATGAAACCATTAAACCTGTTGAATCCACAGATTAAAAAGTGCCACAAAAAGGAGTCTTTGAACCACCATTTTTCGTTTCAACGGCCATTTAATATACCTGTCCTGGGCCCACAGCATAGCCCCATACCTCAGAACCCCCAGATTTAAAAAGTGCGTCAAAAAGGAGTCATTGACCCCACCCATAATTCAGTTAAACAGGACCTAGACAAAACTGTCTCTGGGCCACAGCAATGAGCCCCACACATTCGACCCACATGAATAAAAGAGCTGGAAAAAGGAGTGCTTATGAACCACCATATAAAGAGAGCTGGACAATGACTAAAATCTGTCTGTACCGCACAAGACCATTAAACCTGGATCTGAATGACCCACAGATATTAAAAAGTGCCAGAAAAAGTATCCTTTGAACCACATTATAGTTGAAACTGGACAAAGACAATATCTTCCAGGGCCACAGACATAGAGCCCCAACCTGCTCTTGATCCACGATCACCAAGTGGCACTATAGTCTAAATTTTGTACAGTGACTGTCATGAAATTATTTTTGGTAACTAAAATTTGTTTTAAGAATTTATTTAGGGAAGTTTTATTTATATGTTTTTACATTATTATCATTTTCTTTTTTTTTTCAAGTGTGATAACATACAACATATACTACACCCCTCCCTGCAGTTTTTATAAGTATTTTTTACACGTGTAGATTGTGTTAATCTCGTCCCGCACACCCCATAAGTAATCACAAATGTCCCTAATCATCCCCAAAACACTTGTTAGTTGAGAAGACGTTTGCCCTCCTGGCTTCTGAACCGATTCACCAATCAATACAAAAATGGTTTTCCATTTTTCCCTACTCCAAATCCGTCATCAATTGATTAGGCGACAGACTTCCTGGATATCAATGATGCGACCCCATATGTCCCTCCAGCTCTCCAGAAAAAATGTTAAGCCTCAAATTGTGCAATTTGTCCAGCCCTGGACCCCTTTTGACACTACTTTAACCTCACAGAAATCAACCTTTTCAAAATCTGATTTTTTAAGAGAAAATTGAAGCTCTCCTGATTGCCCCTAATGGTGAGAGCAGGGCTGCCGTCACCCATCTGTTAACACGGAGGTCCGCTGCCAGGGGTCGGATTTAAAGGGGATGCGGGAAGACCAGGCTGCCTTGTATCTATTAACAGCAGGTTCAGGCCGGGCCGGAGTTCGTGGGTGCGGTGAGGGGCCCAGGCGAGAGCAATAAAAAACAGTTGTGCTGAAGCGAGTGCGGAAGCGGAAGTGTGAGGTAAGCCTCCGCCTTCCTCAGTAAACAGTCAAGACCTGGGTAGCGCTTCCCCTTTTCCTTTATGGTGCGGCCCAATTGAGTTTCATTTAAAATACTGGTGGTTAACGCTCCTGTTCCCCCCAGGTGCCCTTTTTTTTGGTTCTTTTTCTCTTTTTTATCAACGTGTTTGGAGGAAATTGTCTCTGTACTTTGGTTTTTCCGTGTCCATATTACATGCCCTTAAATAACATACATTGGTCAAGTTTTCTGTCCCTCCTTTAAAATTCAGAGGAATTTTTTTAACCAGCTATTTTGTAATGCAGTTTTTTTAGTAGTTTAATTCTAGAAAACACATTTTTAAATAGAACCTGTAGTGCTTGCTTGACATTTTCACAGCAAAAGCCCCAAAAATTCAAAACATTACCCTTGAGGCCACTTTTTGACAATTGTGAAGAACAAATTCTATTAGAAACAACATTTTTTTAGATAAGAAATACCTGTAGTATTGCTCATTCAAAGCATGCATGACCCCAAAAAATTATAAAAATGACTTTCAGCCACTGTTAAAAAAATTAATTGTGAGGGAGAAATGCCACTTAGAGCCCCATTTCTGTTCCAAAGGACCACGATTATTGCATAATCTCACAAGCAACATGACCCCAAAAAATATAAATATGACATCTCAGCCACTGTTAAAAATTGTGAGGGAGAAATGCCATTTAGAAGCCCCATTTCTGTTCAAAGGACCACGATATTGCTGTATCTCACAGAACATGCCCCCTAAAAAATTAATAAATATGACTTTTTCCAGCCACTGTTAAAAATGTGAGAGAAATGCCACTTAAGAAGCCCTCATTTCTTTCTGTTCCAAAGGACCACGATTATCTGCTGTATTCTCACAGCAACATGAACCCCCCACAAAAATTATAAAAATGACTACTCAGCCACGTAAAAATTGTGAGGAGAAAATGCCTACTTAGAAGCGCCATTTCCTGTTCCAAAGGACACGATTATTTCTGAATCTCACAGCAACATTACCCCAAAAAATTATAAATATGACTTCCAAACCACTGTTATAAATTGTGAGGAGAAATGCCACTTAGAAGCCCTATTTCTGTTCGAAAGGGACCTGATTAAGCTGTATCTCGCAGCAACATGACCCCAAAAATTATAAATATGACTTCTCAGCCACTGTTAAAAATTGTGAGGGCAAAAACGATGACCCCCAAAACCATTGACAATGCCTAAAATTCTAAAGATGAAGTGATAAAATGGAATATGGTTTTGTCATGAAACCTTGTGTCTTTTACAGACCTCCTCACAGCAAAAACAGCAAAATGACGTGTTGGGAACTGAGAATAAAAATTGCAGTAAGAATAAATCATTTTAAAAAACATTTTTCAAGAGACCATTTCTAGTTGAAAGAGGAATGTGAATGTAGACCGGCAACTAATCATGGCCTCAAAGCAGTGGGCCACAACATCATCAGAGTATCCATGCCTATTCATGTTGTTGAAAGTCAAACGATCCAGATTATCTGTGGAAAACCGGATGCGTTTGTCAGTAATGAAGCTCAGCTGAAGGTCCGCTCAGAAAAGACGCTGGCTGCTGGGCAGGACAACACCTCTATGGCGTTGCGAGCGAGCTCGGGCCATGTCGACCATTTTGGATACCACAAAGTCTGTTGGGTCCGGAACACATACAAAAACATCGGTGTTGAGACGCAGAAGTCGTGCACCATGATCTTAAGCTGGTCTCTGGGTGTTTGGATGTGTGCCCTGCATTTCATGAGTTGGTGAGGTGGTAAATAAAGATTGCCAGAGGTCACCCCATTAGGCATCTGCCCCACCATGCTGCTGCTGCTGCTTTGCCCGCTAACACGGCAACTGCACTCTACAGCTGTACACGTCGCTGATGTTGTTCCACCCGTTATTGGGGGAACCCACAATTTTTGAAGAACGTGTATCAGACGCAACAGATTGTCTCCAGTTGATCAATCAGCAAGGGCTCCATTTCCCTGCATTTTACTCTCATTTTGGGTGGTGGAGGAAAAGTGCTGAGTTTTGTTTTATACCGGGGATCCAGGAGGGTGGCCAACCCATAACTGTTGTTCATTTTGATGCCTTAATGCGAGATCATGTAGGGAGGAAATGGAGCATCCAAGGCACTCAAGTGAGAGATGGAGCCTTGATTTCCCAAGACCTCTGGGTCCGAGGGGCACTACAAACTGATCTTCCTCTCTTCCTCCTCCATCAAATTCCGCAATGCCAACCTGTTTCCCAAGGCAGGGACGTCGGTAACGTCGGTGTCTATGAATAACCCTCCTCCTCCTCCTCCGCTTACTCCGGCAAAGCCTTCGACACAGGCCTGACATGCCTCAGAATGATGCACCCTGATAGCTATGCGCCTCCTTGCACTAGTCCTCGGACCCCGAACCACTGCCTAATGAAGACCGATAAAAATTGAGAAACTGTCGGCCTTTGTGGATTCGAGGAGAGAAAGGCTCCGAGTCCGCATCTGTGTTCCCGTCTCCTCCTCCATGCTGAGCGGGACCTGATGTTTCAGAGTGTCCCAACGATCGTTTCCGAACTAAGATCACCACAATGCTCATGCTGACAAGGCATTGTCCGCAACTGACCATTTTGGTGTCTTCTTCAAAACTGGCAAGGATGGTGCAGAGCTACTTTCACCTGCCACCACTCTCGAGGCTCAACACCCCTGAGGTCCGCACCGCTGCTTGTCAGCCATGTGTCACTTTCGTACTGCGTAATGGCATTAGCGCTGCTCCCAACAAACGCTGGAGCATGTGGAGGGTGAAATTCCCAGCTGTTGCCATGTCAACAATGAGACGGTTGACGAGGAGGCCGAGCTGACTGCTGCAATGCACCCAGGCGGGAGAAGCAGGGTGCGAACGGCGGAAGTGCGAACTCCAGACCTCGAGCCTTCTTCAGCAGGCAGTCCAACCCGGGGTAGCGCTTTACAAATTTCGGACGACGAGGTTCATGACATGTCCAGGCAAGGGATTTGCCCCCAGCTACCGATCTTAAGGGCGGCCAGCAGATTCGCCCGTTATCACACACTTACCCTTGCCTGGCACACAGGGTTCTTGTCACCCAGCCCAGCGCTCGGGGTGGGGGGGGGGGGGGGGGGGCACAGGGTCTCGTTCGGAGAGCCGCCACAGCTCCTGACCTGTGTGATGGATGGTCTCCAAGACAGATTAATTTCAACACGGCCTGGTTTCTCTGGGCCCGTATGCCACCAGAGGACCTGGGGGAAAGAGCCCTGCACTCGAACCCTGCGTTTATATAAGAGCGTGCGCGAGCCTGAGACCACCGTCACGGACCAGTAGACATCCACCTAGCTTCACCCAGTGACTGTCCACAGAGATATAGCGGCCTTGGCCGTGCTTACTAGTCCATAGTGTCGGTGGTTAGATGGACTTTTCCGAGACAGATGCAGACAACAGCGCTTTAAATTTTAGATGACAAACGTGTCTGCCCAGGCAGGGACGGCTTTTCTGGCAAAGAAATGCCTGCATCGCAGCTGGATATTGGGGGCAGGCAAGGCCAAGAGTGGCGGAACCCATCCTGTGTCCACCAGACGGGAAAGGCAAACATTTCCAAGCCAAAAAGTTGGCAATGTGCCGACATTCAGGCTTGTGGCTTTGGGATGGTTTGGGTTAAAGTGTTTCTTCTGTCTTCTTCCTGCTCCCAAACCTGGAAGACGAAGGCTGGCTGCTAGACTAGCCGCTGTAACCGGCGTGCAGGTCTCAAACTGGTGGAAGGAGAAGTGGTAGGATGGGTCTTCTGGTGTGCTGGTGTTACTCTCGGCGCGACGGTGAGGCTGAAGCGAAGCTATCCCTGATCAGCGACTCTGAGAGACATGGGGCAGCTGAGAACGCTTGGTGGTGGCGGAGGAGGAGCCGGAAACAGAGGGTGTGACAGTGGTTTGGAGGCCCGGGGTCGGTCTGTGTCCTTTATTGGCCAATTGTCTCCATTTCAACGCAGATTATATACTCATCATGGCAATGCACTTTATTAATGAACACACAGGTTATACCTTCCGCAGGAGGTCCCCACCTGCTATTCAATATGCCCCCAATAATTAAGTGCAGATGGTATAAATACAACGTTATCTTCCGAAATAAAACATATAAATTTTTTTATTTCAATCTTACAATAAAAATTTAATGTCCAGTGTAAATAAATGCCACACTCTACCGCTGTTCACTTTCTATATATTGTATTAACATTTATCATTCACCTGGAGTTCATTGAAGTATCTCACTTTACGTCCTTCTGTGGACGTAGTCTCGACATGATGGGAGAGTTCCCGTCCGGAGGTAGTTGACTTGTTGCATCCAGCGTCTGTGCTGTGTGACCTTCCTCAACACCCTCACCCTCTCAAACATGACACGCGCTACGTCTCGCGACGTTTGAACATACATGCCCTCTTTGTTAAGCAGTAAGGTAACCAATAGGATACATCACGTTATATATGATTCCTGTGTGTCTCAATGTACATTCATATCTTAAAAACAATAATAATAAAAACACGCGGTATGCATCAGTATGACGGCCATATAAACATATTTTATTTATTCATATATGCCGATCCTATAGTAGCATTCATTTGTACATTCACATACAAGCGATTTTGTTCAAACTAGAAATCAGGTATCAGACGTACCAA
The DNA here is from genome assembly GCA_025379985.1 of Phyllomedusa bahiana. Classification (NCBI taxonomy): domain Eukaryota; kingdom Metazoa; phylum Chordata; class Amphibia; order Anura; family Hylidae; genus Phyllomedusa; species Phyllomedusa bahiana. The sequence goes on from JAODAL010031481.1 coordinate 41,967, forward strand.
TTGCACTCGTTCTTTAGGCCATTTGTGTCAGTGTTTGCATTTTGTGGATCCAAAAGGATACTTCTCTTTGTAACAATTTATATTTAAATATGTGTAATCACTTGCTTCTACTTTTTCTAGAATACACATTTCAGATCCATACATTGTTCCAAATTCAGTTAAAATGTCTGGCCACGATGTTTCACCAATTATTTTTATTTCTTACGTCTTTTTCTTTAATTACCTGTTTTTTCCATTCTAGTCTGAACAATTTTATCTGTGATCTATGTTCACCATTAATTCCACCTTGCTGGTCTTTGTTGTTTGGGGCCAATAATATGCATTCCCGCAAGGGCATTTTAGCATATATATGAACATTGCTGGAATTGCACTGAAATTTTATTTTCGAGAAATATAGGTACTATTTCATTGGATTTGGGATAAGAATAACACCATAGACAAACTACCAGGTGAATGATAAATGATTTACAAATTTATGAAAGTGAAGTGTGGAAATTTGTGTTACACTGGACATTCAAATTTTTATGTAAGATTTGAATAAAAATTTATATGTTTTATTACGGAAGCATGCTGTTGTATATATACCATTTGCACTAATATTGGATCCATTTCAACTCATGCATTCGCTGCATGTGACTAGACATGTTGGTGGTGGTTAAACACCTAAGTTTCTTGCCTCTACTTATGCGTTTACGGCAAAGGCGGCATATGAAATCGCTGGGTGAATCAGAGGCTTGCCAAAGAAGGCCCAGGACTGAGAGGTCCTGGACCTTTTTGACGGCGATAAGCGAGGAGCGGGGTTCCGCTGACCGTGGCTCGGCGGAATCATATCAGCGGACTTCAGCGACCGGCCATCTCCCTTTTGAGGCGGGACCCGTATACACTACCCATCGTCTTCCTCCTCCGTCCAGTGTTGAAGCGCTCGCAAGCAAATTCTGCGGAAAAGAACCGCGATGGAATCCGCAATGTCGTATCACCATCATCCTCATCAATCAACCAGGTGACTTGGCATCCTGACTTGTCTGCATCCAGAAGCTGCGGGCTACAAGCAAGGGCACTGCAAGGCGTTGCCCACCGCCCGGCGAATTTTTTGCCATTGAACGCGTCCTTACCTCCTCTGATGGCTTCAGTAAAACTGGGCGTCAGAGCAGAACAAAAATCATCCTCTTTGGCCTCTTGATCTTTAACAGGCCTTCTGACCCAACACGACCGCATTTAGTCATCAAAAGGTCTTCAGAAAAATTGCTTCCACAGTGGTGGGTACACAAGTTGACATTTGTACTGCCCTTCGCTTCATGTTGACGGATGCGGATGAACGAACATTTGTGGCCGGACTGGAGGACCGAGGAGGTAAGAACTTGCTGGATGCAGTTGCTATTAACCACTGAAAAACAGATTGGCGACGCTGTTTCGCTACTGAGAATCACAGGCCCCTGACCCAGCGCTGACAGGCCTGACGGTCCCTGCAACTGAACGATCTGCTGTCCCCCCACGCATTCGTGTTGTCGCCAGCACTGGAAGGAGCACCTTCTCCTCGTACCTCTACCCCATGTCCTAAACCGCCCTCTTTGCTCGCTTCCCCACCAGAATTTCGCATCATGTTCAGAAAAGATAAAAATATGAGAAGGTATGGAAGAGTTTTTGGAAAGTCTCTATTAAAAGACAGCAAATCACAGGCTAACTCAATCCCCTCAAATCAAAACAAAATTGCCTGGATTGAAATGTTGTGCATAGGTACCCTATATCAACAAAGCTTGGCTACCAAAAGTTGAAAAAACACCTGTCTGATATGTATACGGAAAATAAACGTATTTTTGGCACCTATCAATTCACCATGTGGTGACTAACAAAAATTGCTGTATTCAAATTTAACGGCAAATAGCTCTATCAACAAAGGCTTGATTGACCAAAAGTGAAAAAAATATGTCCCTGAAATTATACGGATAATAAACGGTATTTTTTGGCACCTATCAATTCAACCTGTGGGACTACAAAATTGCTTATTCAAATTTAACTGCAAAGTAGCTCTATCAACAAAGCTTGGACTGACTGACCAAAAGTGAAAAAAAAACACCTGTCTGAAAATAATAAATACGGAAAATAAACGTATTTGGCACCCTATCAATTCACACTGTAGTGCCTACAAAATTGCTGTATTTGCAAATTTAACTGCAAAGTAGCTCTATCAACAAAGCTTGACTGACCAATAAGAGAAAAAAACACCTATCTGAAATGTATATGGATAATAAACGGTATTTTTGCACCCTAATCAATTCATCCTGTGGTGACTACAAAATTGCTGTCTATTCAAATTTTAACTGTAAAACAAAGTAGCCTCTATCAACAAAGCTTGAGAACTGACCAAAAGTGAAAAAACACCTGTCTGGAAATTATACAGAAATAAATGGTAATTTTGGCACCTATCAATTCACCTTGGTGACTACAAAATTGTCTGTAATCAAATTTAACTGCAAAGTAGCTCTATCACAAAGCTGACAGACCATAAGTGAAAAAAACCCCACCCCCTGTGTCGAAATGTATACGAAAAATAGCAAACGTTATTTTTGGCACCTATCATTTCATACCTGTGGTGGATTACAAAATTGCTGTATTCAAATTTTAACTGCAAAGTAGCTCTAACAAACAAAAACTTGACTGACCAAAATAAGTGTAAAAAAACACCTTCTGAAATGTACAAACGGATAATAAAAGGTAAGTTTTTGGGCACCTATCAGTACACCTGTGGGTGACTACAAAGTTGCTGGCCTTCAAATTTAACTGCAAGGTGGCTCCTAACAACAAAGCAGGCCTGCGCCAAAGTGAAAAAAAAAACACTTTACTGAAATGTATAATCGGGATTTAATAAAAGTATTTTTTTGGCACCTATCCACCTGGGTGACTACACAATTGGCTGGATTCAAATTTAACTGCAAGTGCTATATCAACAAAGCTGGACTGGGCACAATTGAAAAAGACACACCTATCTGAAATTATACTGATAAAAACAGGAGTTTTGTACCTAAACAAATAGACCTGCAGATACTAGAAATGGGTCTGTATCCTAATGTAAGGCAATGCAATGTCTAAACAAAGTTTTTTGGCTGTACCATATCCAGTATCCTTTTTATAAAGCTTGTCTGTAATCGCCCGCGGGCCCACTCCCCCCCGACACCCCCCCCCCCCCGCCGCCCCACCCGTGACCTTACAGCGGTAGATGACTCCTTAAAATTCTCTCCTAACGACCTAAAAACCTGCAAATCTCTGATCTAAACTAAGATTCTACGATCACAGCTAAAGTAGAAGCTGTCTCTGTGAAAAAAAAAGAATAATTTCGCTGAGCTGGTTAGCTGACAGTTTGGACAAGGCATAGCGCACGTCCTACAGCTATGAGACGCTGACACACCTACTGATCATGAACAGAAGGGCTGTTCTATGTAAAACTAGGATCATGTGATTTTTCAGCCAATCGCAACCATACACACCCAGTCGATGACGTCCGCACACACATCTCACCACTGCACCTATTCTGTAAGCTGATTGCTGGCCGCCTAAATGACAGGACGCGGCCGAAAATGGCGCGATATTAATAATTATGCACAGATTTTGACCTAAAATTATCGCTGTTATCGACAAAATCCGATCAACGAAAAATACCGTGCCGATTTCAACTTTGTCGATAATAATCGCTCAAACACTATCATGACGCTCACCAAACTGTGAGAAATGATCCTGGGTTCCAACTAACCTGCCTCAGGCCACTACTTCTGATGCCGCCCACCCTCCTGATGGCACACATCAGCTGACAGTTTATCCATCTGCCACCAACCCACTTTACCAGGGACTGGTTATTGCCACCACCTCCAACTCGGTCATTGTGCCTCTGTCTATGTCATTGCTGCTGTGGCTGCCGCCGAGACCTCCACACTGTGTCATTGTGCCACTCTCTGATCCTCATGCTGTAGCCCAGCCGTCCGTCACCCTCCACTCTCTGTCAAAGTGCCACTACTGTGGCCTACTCAAGTTTTTGGCCCCCTCCAGAATGTGATTGTGCAACTTTCTGACCTCATTGCTGCTGCTGTGGCTGCTGCCGTGACCTAGACACTGTGACAATTGGGCACTCCTGTGGCCTATTCCTTCCCCTGTTTTTTGCCACCTCCAGAATGTCTTTGTCCACTGTCTGACCTCATGCTGCTGCCGCCGTCACCCTCCACTCTCTGTCATTGTGGCACTCTTGGCCTACTTCCAGTTTATTGCCTACCTCCAGAATGTCATGTGCCACTGCTGACCTCAGCTGCTGCCAGCCGTCAACCTTCACTCCTCTTGTCATTGTGCCTTTCTGTGCCTACACTTTTTGCCACCTCCGAAATGTCATGGCCATTCTGTCTGACCTCATGCTTGGCTGCTGCAGCCCGTACCCTCCACACGTGTCCACTGTCCCACGCTGTGGCCTACTCCTGTTTTTGCCACCCTAGAATGTCCATTTGTGCCACTCTCTGCTCCTGACCTCATGCTGCTGTGGCTGCTACCGTCACCTCCACAATCTGTCACTGTACCCCTCTGTGGCTTAATGATGTTGCCACCCGGGCCCTCAGCTTGTTTTTTTCCAGCTGCCGCTGCCTTGACCTTTTGGTCAGGCTCATTCCCGTCTTCAGTTTTTTTGGTCAGTTTTTGCCCTCTGAAGCACCCCAGAGGGAATTTAATAGTGAAAGCGATCTGAGAGCGGCAGCAGTCCATCATCTTGTCATACTAAAAACCCAACATTGTATGAAGACCAAAATCAATAGCGTGCCCTCTGCATATTTAAGAAAAACCAAGAACACAACGTCTACAAGCACCCTACAGGCCCTGTGCAGCCTGGAAATAGCTTTTTTTTAACGCAATTCATCCCAAAGTAATTCGGACCGAAACGATTTTTGTCAGAAAATTTGGCGAAGTCGGCGAATTTCATTTTCGAGAAATTCGCCCATCTCTATGTGTGATATGTTAAAAATAGGAAGTAGTAATGGGTGGGCACCCCATTTGATTTAGCTTCATGTGGCCATGAAACAGTTAATATATGACTGACTGCAGCCCTGGCTCTCACCCCAACCACTGTAAACAAAGGCCCTGCCAGCTGAAACCTCCATTTCCCGGTTGGGACGTTCTTGCTGCCACCACATATGTGACGAGATGTTGATCCCTGTTGCAAAAGTGATAGGGGCCCTCCTGCCATTCCCCAGTGCCATTTCCAAACATGTCTGTTTTTGTGTGAAAGGGGCCCCGTAGGCAGCTCCCCCGCTGGCCTGCTTGTGGCTAAAAACCGTCCATAGTTTCGGTTAGCCTTTTGAACATAATGAATTTTTTTTCGCCTATGAATTTTTTTCTGTGACCTTTATAGCCTAATTGTCTTGCCTAAGATGTAGCACATATCCAGTGTACTGCTGTGGATGTTAATTCCAGATTCTCCTCACCTCTTTGGGTGTAAGAATGAAGCTGGTGTACCTCTCCCATGGACTTTAATGGTCATCGGCGATTAATCGTTATCGACTACCGGCTATCGACATAATAATGACCAATATCGACTATCGATCCGATAATGATAACTGACACAATCACTCATCACTAGTAGTAATGTTTAGGTATGTGGCATATGTCAAAGCAACACCCATATGGATGCCCTTATGCCATCCTTTCCCTAAGTAATTAACATACACACACACATACACACATGACCACACACGTAATGTAAAATAAACCATGCTTCATAAGACTTTTCTACATTCAGACATTGGTCTTGACCATGTTCTCAGGCACAGGTATACTTTGTAGGTGCCTGGACGGGTCAAAATATCCATGTGTGCGATCTTTGGTCTTTTGAGTGTTTGAAATAGACAGTTTAGCTTTCCCTCCCAAAGAGTGCCAGTAAACCTGGGGCACCCATATTGCCAGTTCACATTTTTTCCTTTCTTGGAGCAGCTTTGCTTGATACTAAGAACTGCATACTAGCAATACCCTATAAAACTTGCCATTCTGGAGATGCTCTGATCCAGTTGTCTAGCCATCACTATTGTGGCCACTATTCCTGCTGTAAATAAAGCAACTTTAAGAACTATTCATTTTCTGCTTAATAAATGTCACTTATTGACAGCTGCCTGGTACAGGTGCCCCCGCAACTCACACTGCGGGTTGCGGATGCACCCATAACTCCATTGCTCCCAAGGTACGAGCTGTGGGTGGCACCGCAATCTAAGTGCCAATTCATAGGAGCACTCATGGCCCGGGTCACTGCCCATCATACTTACCTCTCTTTGCTCCTCATTGTATTCCTGGCAGCTTTGTGAGATTTAAAGGGTCAGCGTGCTAGTGATTTGTCATCACCGGGCACTGACCCTATTTAACCCTGTCTTTGTTTCATGCTGGATTAATAAATTTCCCTAATTCT